>PVIA01013539.1:0-31672 GCA_004024845.1 Tonatia bakeri | reverse complement strand
CCCCCCCTCCCTACCTCCCACCCAATCAATCCCTCCCACCCCCGTCCCTCCCTCCCTCCCTCCCGTTACCACCCTCCCCCTATCTTTTATCCATGTGTCCTTTAACTTTAACCTAAACAACAAAACAAAGAAAGAAGCAGGGTATAGTCAAAGACATTGCATTAGAGGTCAGGTGGAGAGTGACCAGAGGAGAGAGAAGAGGGATTTCGGGGGAGAGGGGGAGGGGTTTATAGGATTAAAGTTAAAGAGAGATAAGACTCTTGTTAGAGGGGAGGGGTATTGTGAGCTGATTCCAGAAAACAGGATGTTCGTGCAAGATTAGATGATGAGATTTAGTGAGAGTAAAGGATAGAAAGTAGGCAAAGTATGCCAGAGAACAGAGTTAACCGAAACAGTAATAAAGCTCAGGAATAAAGTAAAATAGGCTAAGATCAGGGAGGATTGTTGTGTAATATTTACAATTGTATAGAACAACAATTATTTATAACAGTACTGGAACAACAACAATTTGACAAGAAATATATGATTTGGACAGCAATAATAGAAAGTACATGATCAAGAGTAGTGTGTTATTGGAACACAAATGAAGTAAAAGAAGGAAAATTAAAATATAATATGAAAGAGAATAAGGAAAATCAGTGAAACAATGCAATTAAACAGAGAAATGAAATGGGAAAAAAACTAAACAGAAAGAAGAGAAATAAAAACATATTAATAAAATGAAAGAAGTAAAAAATAATGAAAATATAATAATAATACAAATAAACAATAACATGCCAGTTCTATGGGATATCAAAGTGAAATTTGTCTCAGTTTCTCAGTTTTGGGGATTAGCCTTGTGTTCCCCCTTTGGATCTGTCTCTGGACCTTTCACAACTCCAGGTTTTATTGTCTTGCTGTGGGCAAGAAAAAAGAGAGAGAGGAAAGAAACAAAATAAGCCTCCTGGTGATTTTAAACCCATTGAGCCAGTTCTGCTGATCTTCCTGGATGCCACAGGAAGAGGGGAGGTGTGCTTTGCTTTTCTTCCTTCCTGTGGTTTTGCGAGGATGGGGGCCAAGTCTTGGCCCCAATATTCACAGTTGCCCAGCCTCCAGTACAGGTCTTCTATGGGCTGCCAGGTCCCCAACATCTGTCTGTGCCAGACCTGCACCTTTAATCCACTAGTTGCACCAAGGTCTGTGTGGTGTGCCTCCTCCTTGTTCTTTGTGAACTCACCGTGGCTGGAGCCCACCATGGATGGAGCCCACTGTTGGGCAAGCAGTGCCAGTCAGCCATTGGGTGTGAGGCACCACTCAACCTCTGGGCAAGCAGCATGAGTCCAGTGCTGGCAAGTGGCTCAAAGCACCCTCGGGGTGTGGGGTACTGTGAGCAGCCAGAATCAGCTGCAGGGCCAGTGGTGTCAGTCAGCCTCCAAATAAGCGGGTGGAATCAGCCTTAGGTCCAGCAGGGCGAATAACTTGCCCGGTGAGCATCCTGAGCCCAGCAAGGACACACAGCTCAAATCATCCTGGGAGTGAGCCAGCCACTGTGCAAGAGTTCCTTACAAAGCAGCTGTGAGCCTTCTTCTTCTTTCTGTTTTTGAGTAAAAGCCTCTTGTTTAAGCCTGCTGCTCTTAACAATTAACAAGCACCCAGCTTTTCATACAGCCCAACTTTCTAACCAGACTTGTGACTATCTGGGTCAGGGTCTGACATGGCCTAACTTTTCTCCCTTCTCTAGGTGTCACCTGGCTCCACAATTTCTCTGACCTAGCTGGCATCCACAGTCCCAGCGGGTGTACACCACCTCTCTGTGTTTCTCACTTTGTCTCTATTCCCCCCAGTGACTTCCAATATCTGGGTCCCTCCTGGTGCCAGGCTGCCCTCCCTACTCTGGTAGGGAAGGGAGCTGATGATCTACCTCTCTTCCCGGTATCCGGGAGCCACAGCAGCTTAGGTCCTTGCACAGATCCCAGGGACCTTAGCATCCCAACACAATCTCCTCATGTCTGTTTTTCAATGTCCTCTACAATTTTTTACCTCCAAACTTTATATAAGCTGGGACTCCATTGGCTGTTACTCTGTTCTTCAGAAGATCAGATAGGTGTTCCAGCTGGGCACAGGGAGAACTGAGCTCTTCTCCTACCTACATCCCGCCATCTTCATTGTGGTTTTAATTTGCATCTCTCTGATGGCTAGTGATGCTGAGCATCTTTTCATATGTCACTGGGTGCTCTGTATGTCCTCCTTGGAGAAGTGTCTGTTTAAGTCCTTTGCCCATTTTTTAATTGCCTTGTTTGTCCTCCTGGAGTGCAGTCATGTGAGTTCTTTATTTTGGAGATCAAACCCTTGTGGGAGGTATTATTGGCAGAAATGTTTTCCCATGTGATTGGTTTCTTTGCATTTTAATGCTGTTTTATTTAGTCATGTACAAACTTTCTATTTTGATGAGATCCCATTTGTTTATTTTTTCCTTGATGTCCTTTGCTCTAGGGGACATGTAAATGACTAAAATATTAATCAGCACCTATCTAATACTTTAGGAAGAAAATTATCTTAATCTTTCACTATTAGGGAGATAGTATGAAAAAATTACATGATCACAAAATACACAATGTTTATCACTAAAATCAATCTGGGGGTAATATAATAACCAAATATTCTTTTGTGATTTAAAGCCATCATCTAAATTGATTGCTGAAAATAAAAGAAATTAAACATAATAATACCTGTAGAACCATTAATAATATCATGGTCTCACTAAAAGTTATCTATAAGTCCTCTCATCTAAAATTACAGGCATAATTCAAAAATCACAGAAGACTCAAAACAAAATGCAAAATGACAGTCATGAAATCAGTCAATTGCTGTAATATCAACTTATATTTACATGGTAACTTACACTTTGAAATAAAATTTCACAGATATTTTCTTAATATAATAATCCTTTAAAGTAGGTGAATATGCACCATTATTGCTGTTTTTCATATTAATGCATTGGGACTCAGAGATATTGTGTAACACAGCTATGTTATACCTTTAATTCAGTTTTCCTGTCTTCAGAGTAGGTGTTCTTTTTCTATCTCTGCAGATAATAGCTGTTAATATTGATTATACAGTGCCCATTGGAAATTACCTCAAGTTTCCAAAGGAGCTCAAATATTTACCCATACAAAATGTGTGTGTGTGTGTGTGTGTGTGTGTGTGTGTGTGTGTGTGAGAGAGAGAGAGAGAGAGAGAGAGAGAGAGAGAGAGAGAGAAAGAGTGAGCGCCTTGGGCTAATGTTTTGCTAGTCTGTGGCATTGTGGGCTAAACTGAACCATGTGGTAATCATATCTTTGTGTGGTCTTTCACTTTGCATCTGAGCTACACTTGTGTTTGCATTTGTGAAAAAATACAGTGGAATTGTTGCTGTGCCAGTTCTGTGCCTAACCCTTAAGAAGGCCTGACATCTACCCCTGGGTGGTATGGCTCAACAGATTAAGTGCCAGCCTGAGAACCAAAGGGTCACTGGTTTGATTCCCAGTCAGGGCACGTGCCTGGGTAGGGGTTCAGGTCTCCAGCAGGGGTGTGCAAGAGGCAAACACACATTGGTGTTTCTCTCCCTCTCTTTTTCCCTCCCTTCCCCTCTCTCTAAAAATAAATAAATAAAATCTTGAAACAAAAAAGAAGGTCTGGCATCTGCTTTGTGCTCATGAAAGCCTGGGATATCATAAAGAAAGTCTGACTATTCTGCTGGAGAAGCTACCTGCATAGAGAGATCATGTGGAGAGGCCACCTGCAAAGGGAAAGTCTCTGAGGTCACATGGAGAGAGAGAGAAGACCAGCCAGCCATAACAGAATCCTGGCTGAGCTCAACCCTCAACCAGTCTGCCTGGTGAATTCAGCCACACTAGTGACCACTGGGTCTTCTGACTAACAGAAGAACCCTTGGCTAAGCACAGCCCAGGTCACAGAATTGTGAAAAAAAAATAAATGAATGTTGTTTTAAAGTACTAATTTTTTTGCAGTGGTTTGCTACACAGCAATAGATATCTGAAATAAATGTCAAAGCAGTGAGCTTCAGGCTTCATTAGTCTTTCCAAGTACATAGTTATTGAATGAGCAAGTATTCCCAAGTCCTATATCTCAAAGTACTGATGACAGTTCTATGGTTTCTGCATTGGATACTTTTCATCATCATGAAAAAAAGGCTTCCATGAAAGACCAAAAAAATTCATAAAATTGACTATTTTTACAGCAATACTGCTGCTAATTATTTGAAAAAAAAAAAAAAAGACCCAGGAACATGGTGGATGCCTAAATATGAAATGACACTCCATAAACTTGCAATTTCATTTCCCACCCATGAATGTATTTCCATCCTATGAGAAGTGCTGTGCATGTGTGCACTTTTGATTCTGAGAATGTCATCTGGGAAAAGATAGCAGAAGCTTGGCTATGAAACCATAGGTTTGCAAATTAGAAAATTTTCAACACTGTTCATTAGTGAAATCAATGAGGCTTTTAAAGGACTGAGAAAAACTGTCAAGATATGAGGAAATAAGAATGATGAGATGAGTGGGACTTTAGGAACCTAGGGGTGAATGTAGGGGAGGCCCATCACACTGAGTATCTTTTTACATGCCCCAAACAGACTAATGTCAGTCGTATCAACCACATCAACTATTTTGCCTGTAAGTCATTTGCAACTTCTGAGCACTTGTAACATGCCCTTTTGGGTCATTTTTTGGTTTAATTTTCTTTCTCTTCTGATTAAAACCACACCAGATATTGAGAGATTCCCTTCAACTGTATGATTTTTTAAAAAGTCACTTTAAGAGGGTTAACATGC
Organism: Tonatia bakeri; assembly: GCA_004024845.1. Lineage (NCBI taxonomy): Eukaryota > Metazoa > Chordata > Mammalia > Chiroptera > Phyllostomidae > Tonatia > Tonatia bakeri. The sequence continues at coordinate 26,859 of PVIA01013539.1, read as the reverse complement.
TGTTAATTTAAGACTCAATGCAGAAAATGTTCATGGTTTACTTAATAAGAGAACATGATTCAGGGGGAGGAGGGCAAGGCCTAAACTGATAGATCATAGAATCTATTTTTTTCAGCTCTTTCATCTCACTCTCCAATGACTTGTGCTAATTCTTCTTGAAGTAGCTGATGTTTGTTAAGAAACTACCAGAGGGCAAAGAGAAGCATGACACACAGTCCCTGACTTCAAGGAGCTAGAGTTTACTTTGGGAAAGAGTGATATAGGAAGGTTTAAACCATTCTGAGTCAGAGAGCCGCAGTGGAGGTAATGATGAAATCAATCTCTCCTTCATTTGGAAAAATGGGCTCAAATGAAACATACAAATTGGTTCCCTCTCATATTTTTTTGCCAATAGATAGCAAGGTTCCCTAGTCTACACCTCTTTTTAGTTACCAGAAATTCTTACAATCTTTAAATATATCAACTACTCTTTAGTAACTTACATTAAATGATGTCTTACAGTTGAAAATAAAAATGAAATTTTACGTGTATTTTTCTTAACAAAATAATTCTAAAAGTATAGTAAAGCATAAACTATTGTTCCTATTTTTGGATTAATTAATTGATTGAGAGAGATCCACACAATGTATCTAAAGTCAAAAGATTATATACTCATAGATAATAGGTTGTTGACTTTGAGCAAAATCTCCCCAGAAATAAATTTTGTTCCATCCAGTTATTCCAATTAGGAATAAGAGGGTGCAATTATGAAAGAGTAGAGCATTTATATGAAAAGAAAGATGAATATCCTGGAGTGTATTGGGTGTAACTGTTCTTGTGGAAAAAGCTCAGAAGTCATGTGTTTGCTGGGATTCCATTAGAAAGGAGTCAATCCTTTATATCTCATTTTTAAGTGGGTATCAGAAAATATACAGAACTGCCAACACAAAGTAGAAAAGGAATGATAGTACTAACATGGTGGAAGGCTTCTTTTCTTTTCCATGTTGAAATGATTGATGTTTCCCAGCTTGTAAGATAGTTATTAGACTTACCATGACTGTTTTGTTTTCACTGTGGTGTATGTACACACATATGCATGTTCACACACACACACACACACTCTATCATCTTTACTTTATTTAGTGGACACATAACCTGAAAAGAAAATTAGGCCCTTTTTTTCATCTATGCCATACTGTTTTTCTGAGAAGTTTTCAGTACCACATTGAATAGAACTAGAATAAACTACACTATTTTGCAGAATCACAACTGTCCTCATGCTTGAGTTATAGAGCAGAATCTTTTCCATTTTATCAAACTCCATAGCATCCTTCAGAACTGATTGAAGAATATATATTTTCATAACAAGTCCAGTTTCATAAACTAGACTAACAGAGCATTCAGTTTGAATTCCTAATTTCTAGTAAATGATTCAAACTCTTTGAGCCTCAGTTTTGTTTTGTTTTGTTTTTGTTTGTTTTTTTTAAATGGAGATAATTGAAATAGAGTCTAATTGCTTCTTTATGGGAGCTTAACCATGTTAGAAATTCCTTGATATTACTTCAATATGCAAGTAACAAGTTTATTGCAGATATGGAATTGTTCTTATTTTTCCCCAATGGTCCTGTGGACTCAAATAAGAGATAAAATGTGCATCCTGTGTATACTGACATTTTCCCCTCCTCTTTTTTTTTTCATGAGAGCTAAAGGGAAGATAAAGTTAATCCAACTATGGCAAATAAATAAGACTCCTCCATAACTCAGGCCACACTACATTTGTTTCTAGCTGTCTTTAATTCTCTGATTTTTCACCACTTTAAAATAAGATAGAGAGTTGCTTTGGCAGAAATCAAATGTGCAAAAATATTTTACCATCTTCTGGAATATTCTTGGATGTTACTCATCCAGAAACACTCATTATTAAAAATATTTATTTAACATCAACAATATATCAGATTCTATTCAAAATATGGCTGTCTTACAGTTACTACTTAAGCAAAAATGGAAGTATTTATTGCATTTAATAATGGGCAAGAGTTAGCTGTATCTGTGAATTCAGTTATTCTTGATACTATTTTTTCCCTCCGAAGAGGAGAAAGTTATTTAAGGCAAAACTGTGTTTCTTATTTAGAATATGCACAATGCTTAACACAGTGCCTTTCACATAGTAGAGGCTAAAAATGTTACTTGATCAACAAAATTGTGAAGGCCTGTTTCATCCTCTAAATTTCAAGTTTCCTAAGGGGCACTGACAGGATTTACTATTTCATGATTACTAGGTATGTAAACACCTGTTAATTTTTATTTTCAATGCCAGGCCTCTAATGCCCCAGTCTAGATTTGGGAAATTGCCTACTATAAATGCAGAAACACCAGATATTTATTTTCCCAGCATCCCTTGCAACTTCAGTACTGTCAGGTGACCCAGCTGGACCAGTTCAAAGTTAGTAATGCTAAGACTCCAGGACTGTAGATAAGTCATTTCCAGTAGCAATATTTACCATTCCAGAAGTGGCAGTGGTAGCCAGTTAGTAGTGTAGGCTATGGTGGCCAATATTCATAGGGGTAGCAGAAATCCTTTCCCCAAACCCTCATAGTTCTCATTCCTGTGACAAGACTTTGTCCATGTTTTCCAAGCCTGATTCTATAGATTTCCAAGTAATTATAGAGCAGCAATATACTTTCAATGGGGGTTTCTTCTGCTTAAATCTAGCAGGGAAATTCTTGCTGCTTCCAGGATAAGAAGCCTAGTTGATTACCCATAAGGCCTTCAGCCTCTCCATAATAGATATTAAAGAAATACACTGTACTTCATTTACCATAAACCATTCTTTGTTCCACACATAAACAATTCTAACTCCATATTCTTTTATGTTTTTAACTGTTTTTATGTGCTAATCTTGTCTTTCCTGTGATATTACAGGGAAATAACTTTTTCTTTTTAACTCCTGGGACATAGTAGGGTGCTTAAAAAGAGTGCAAGCTGAATAAATATTTTCTGAATGATCTCATCTAAATAACATCAGAAAAATAGTCATTAACATATGACTTGATAAAAAGATAGATGTCATTCTTTCTGGACTGAGGTAGAGAATATATTAGTCACTTGAAATTAAAATTCAGAGCCATATAAAAACACAAGATTTAATTGACTTCAAATTGTTTTGAATTTAATTTAGTCAAATCAATTTTTGTAACTAGACAGTTATTAAAAAACACATTTTATTGATTATATTATTACGGTTGTCCCATGTTTTCTCCCCTTTATTCCCCTTGGCTCTACGCCACCCCTCCCACCAGCAATCACCTACCTTAGTTCATGTACATGAGTTGTACATACAAGTTCTTTTGCTTCCCCATTTCTCACACTATTCTTAATCTCCCCCTGTCTATTTTGTACCTACCATTTATGTTTCTTATTCCCTGTACCTTTTCCCTCCCCACCCCTGCTGATAACCCTCCATATGATTTCCATTTCTGTGATACTGTTCCTGTTCTAGTTTGCTTAGTTTCTCTCTCTCTCTTTTTTTAGGTTCAGTTGTTGATAGTTGTGAGTTTGCTGTCATTTTACTGTTCATACTTTTGATCATCTTCTTTTTGATGATGAGTCCCATGAGATAAGTCCCATTCACATTTCATATAATAAGGGCTTGGTGATGATGAACTCCTTTAACTTGACCTTATCTGGAAAGCACTTTATCTGCTCTTCCATTCTAAATGATAGTTTTGCTGGATAGAGTCATCTTTGATGTAGGTCCCTGCTTTTCATGACTTTGAATACTTCTTTCCAGTCCCTTCTTGCCTGTAAGGTTTCCTTTGAGAAATAAGCTGATAGTCTTATGGGAATTCCTTGGTAGGCAACTGTCTCCTTTTCCCTTGCTGCTTTTAAGATTCTGTTCTTATCTTTAATCTTGGGAAATGTAATTATGATGTGCCTTGATGTGTGCTTCCTTGGAGCCAACTTGTTTGGGACTCTCTGAGCTTCCTGGACTTCCTGGAAGACTTTTCCTTTGCTAGTTTGGGGGAAGTTTTCCTTCATTATTTTTTCAAATAAGTTTTCAAATTCTTGCTCTTCCTCTTCTCCTTCTGGCACCCCTATGATTTAGAGGTTGGAACGTTTAAAGTTGTCCCAGAGGTTCCTAAGCCTCTCCTCATTTTTTTGAATTTTTGTTTCTTCATTCTGTTTTGTTGAATGTTTATTTCTTCCTTCTGGTCCAAATTGTTTATTTGAGTCCTGATTTCCTTCCTTTCACTGTTGGTTTCCTGTACATTTTCCTTTACTTCACATTACATAGCCTTCACTTCTTCCTCTATTTTGTGATCGTACTCAACCATTTCTGTGAGCATCCTGATTACCAGTGTTTTGAACTCTGCATCTGATAGGTTGGCCATCTCATCATTGCTTAGTTCTGTTTTCAGAGCTTTGATCAGTTCTTTCATTTGGGCCATAATTTTTTGTCTTGGCATGCCTGGTATGTAGTAAGGGGTGGAGCCTTAGGTATTCACAAGGGCGATGCATCCCATATCTCTACCTTGTGGCACTGTATGTGGGGGAGGGGTCTGAGAGGTAACAATCTCACTAGCTGGGCTCTCAGCTGGCTTTCCATTACTTCCCCCACTACTCACAAGCAAATTATGCCCTTCTGGTATTGATTCCCAGGTGGGTGGGTTTGTGTACAATCTAGGACCCTATGGATCTGTCCAATGAACTCTCCTATAAGGCCAAGAGTTTCTCCTACTGCCACTGCAACCTCCACAGTTTTCACTGTGAGGTTTTTTAGTCAGATTTTTTTGAGGCTTTATTTCCCTGTACTAGATCCCTGGGTTGCGTGGTCTGTCTCATTTCCCAGTTGTTACTCCCGGTTTATCAGCATGGAAATGTGGGACCATCCTGTCTGCCAGCTGCTGCCTCACCCAGTCCACCAGCCACTGCCTTGCTGTGAGTCCTCTGTGCCCCAGCTGCCCATCTCTACCCCTCCTACTGGTCTGGGTGAGTGTTTCTTCTTTAACTCCTTGGTTGTTGAACTTCTATACAGTTCCATTTCCTGGCAGTTCTGGTTATTTTTTGTTTTATAAATTTGTTATTTAAAAAACAAAATAACAAATTATTTTGTTATGCAAGGAGGTAAAGTGAATCTACCTATGTCTCCATCTTGGCCAGAAGTCCTAGACAGTCTTAACATAGAGACTGCTTGGAGGTGTAGACCTTCAGGCTAAAACTAGATAAAATGAGAATGAAAGGATGGGTTTTCAGTGTCATTGGTGTAATTTCATTGTTAGATTAATAGTGCATACTCTCCTTTTTTCTTCCTCTTTCATGCCCTTAGCATATTCATATAACAAGGTCAGAGAGAGTTGCTTTGGGACTGATTGCAAAGAGATTAAAGAAAAGATGGGGAAAGGAATGTTGTGAGAGAAACAGCTTTGAAACTGCCTTGATTATGAAAATGGACCTGGGTGTATGATCTTTTTAATGTATTGTTGGATCTGGTTTGATAGTATTTTGTTGAGGATTTTAGCATCTATGTCATCAGAGATATTGGCCTGTAATTTTCTTTCTTTGTTGTGTCTTTACCTGGTTTAGGAATTAGGATAATAATGGCCTCATTAAAAGAGTTTGGGAATCTTCCTTCTTGAATTTTTAGAATTGTTTGAGCAGGATAGGTGTCAGTTCTTTTAATGTTTGGTAGAATGTGCCTGTGAAGCCATCTGGTAGAGATTTTGTGTGTTCGTAGTTTTTTGATTATTGCCTCAATTTCACTAGTTGTTATTGGTCTGTTCTGATTTATGTTTAGAATGTTGTATGTTTCTAGAAATTTATCTCTTTCATGTAGGTTGTCCAATCTCTTGGCATATATTTGTTCATAGTAATTTCTTACAATCCTTTGTATTTCTGTGGTATCAGTTATTACTTCTCTTTAACTTCTGAGTTTATTTATTTGGTTCCTCTCTCTTGTTTTTCTTGATGAGTCTGGTTAATGGTTTGTTAATTTTATTTTTTCAAAGAACCAGCTCCTGGATTCACCAACCCTTTGAATTTTTTTCCCTTAGTCTCTACGTCATTTAATTCTGCTCTGATCTTGATATTTTCTTCCTTCTACTTGCTCTGGGTTTGGTTTTAGCCATTCCTCTAGTTCTTATAGATGTAGGGTTAATTTGTTTATTTGAGATTTTTCTATCTTTTTTTTTAAGTAGGTCTGTATTGCTATGAACTTCCCTTTTAGGGCTGCCTTCATCATGTCCCATAGGCTTTGGGGTTGTGCCCAGCAGTAGATGAATGGATGAAAAAAACTGTGGTATATTTACAAAATAGAACACTATGAGGCAAAAAGAAAGAAGAATGGATTTCTACTTTTTATGACAGCATGGGTGGAACTGGAGACTATTATGCTAAGGGAAATGAGCCAGTTGGTAAAAGACAAATGCCTTAGGATCTCGTTTATAAGAGTAATCTAATGAATGAAATAAACTAATAACAAAAACAGAACCAGAGACATGGAAACAGGGAACAGACTTACAGCTGCCAGGGGCAAAGGGGAAGAGAGGAATGATGGGAAAAAGAGGAAGGGATTAGTCAAAGAACATATATGAATGACACACAGACATGGACAGCAGTGTGGGAATGGACTGTGGGAGCAGGGGCCTCCCTGGGCAGAGGACAGCAAAGGGGGGAAATTGAGACAACTGTAATAGAATAAACAAGACTTTTTTTTAAAAAGAAAAGAAAATAGACCTGGGGACTGAGTTGTATGTTCTGGGGTGGAACTCTGGTAGCCAGCTTGGGTGTGTGTATGGAGAACTGTCTGTGTCAGAACCGAGAAGACATAATCTGCATTTAAATAATTAGAAGGTGATCTTACAGGTGTCAATGTTATAAATCAAGGTTAAGCATCTCATTCTTTTTTGTATTCATTCAATAATCATGTAGTAAAGACTTGTTTAGTGCCATGCATTGTTCTAGGCTCTGGAGACACAACAATGAATATGGCAGATATAATCCTGGACTCAAAGAGCTTATATTCTGTAAGAGAGTACTAAGCCATTAAAGAAGCAGAAATATATTTTAGGTGTGAGAGTGATTTGTTATGAAGAAAAATAAAATAGGATAGGGAGATAAAGGATAATGGTGGCTGCTATTTTGGAGAGAGTTATTCAAGAAGTTCTTCTTCTGAGGTGGCCACATTTAAGAAGAGATTTGAATAAAGTAAAGAAGTATAAGAAGGGAACTCCATAGGAAGGATAGAGCAAGGGTAAAGTTCCTAAGGCATGACTGTACTTTGCTTGCTTGTGAAACAGCAAGGAAGTTAGTTTACCCGGAGTTGACTGAAATAGTAGAAAAGTGAGTGATAGGAGAAGGAGAATGTGTTGGGCACTGTGATGTGCTGACCAGGTCTACTTTAATGGACTTGTTTCCAGAGCTTTGGAATGCTGTAGATAGACTTTTCAGGGACTGCTCCAACTGCTGAGAGCCATGTCAGTCATAGTTGTGTCCTTATCCAGGGTTACCCACATCTAATGACTGATCAATTAAAGGATATAAAAGCCCAGCATCTTGGTCTAACTTAAGACAACTCTAAAGGACCACTCTGGTTCCAGAGCTCTCCATTAGGTTGGCCAGGACTATTGTTAACTTATACTGCATTTGACTGAGCCCTTCTGTCCACTCTTATTTTGTGCCTCTCTTTCCACAGATGTTGATTCCAAGAACACTCCCTAGTATATACCCTGACCTCTAAACTCCATCTCATATAGGGAATCCAACCTGCAGCACAGTTATATAAGGAATTGTGTAGGTGATTAAAAGTGTTATGGAAAGAGGATAGGGTTCTGAGCAGAGGAGTGACATAATCAGACCTATTTTAAAGGGGTTACTTGGCTGCTGTATGCAGAGGAGACTGTAAGAGTAAAAGAGTAAATGTTGGGAAGGTATTGCAGTAATACATGCAAGAAATGATGGTGACTCATACTGAAGAAGCATTGATGGAGGTGGTGACAAATGAATGGGTTCAGGATATATGCTAAAGACATAGCTAAAAGGATTAAGCAATGCTTTTTAGCCCACCAGAGGGGCCATAAACCTCAACAATTAGTATTGGAATCAAAAGTGTTGATTAAAATATGGCTAAATATTTTACAAGCACAATTATTATTTAAAAGCATGACAGCACTAGTAAGAATCAAGTCACCTCATATTCATCACTCAAATGATTTGTTTATATCACAGGAACAAATATTACTGGGTTATCTGGTGAAATACCCATTTAGTACTAGGGAGCTATGCACTCTTTATATCAGGGGTCAGCAGACTACAGTCCACAAGACAAATATGACCTACTGCATGTTTTCTTATGGACCACAAGCTAATAACGGCTTTTGCATTTTTTAAATGGTTAGAAAAAAATCAAAACAAGAATATTTTATGACATAGAATTATATAACATTTGACTTTCAGTGTCCACATAAGTTTTATTGGCATATGGTTACACTCATTTATTTATATATAGTCAATGACTGCTTTTGCTCTATAAGAACAGTGTCAAATATTGTAACAGAGACTATGTCACCCAGAAAGCCTAAAATAGTTACTAGCTTGCACTTATAATAAAATTTTGCTGACCTCTCATTTATCTCAAAGAAATACAGCCTAGGATCAGTTGGTGGAATTCTCAGTTAGTGTTAGTGGGGCTGGTAGTGTATTCACTTACTTTAACATTGTTTCTGATAAATACCAGGGTGATGAGCAATCATTTAGGGTCAATTTGATCAGTTTGTTCAAAGGACTATTGAATTCTGGCTTTTTCTGTGATTCTTTTTGCTCATTTCAAAGTCTATTGTGATGCCTTTAGTGTTACATGGCTCTATTATTATAAAATATAGGTTTGGGACCTCTCTCACTGACTTTGTAACTTTTAATTAGTTATACCCACTATGTAGCATGCAATAATAAGCAAAAGTAAACAGCAAATATTTCAGTGCTGTTGTCAACAATTTTCTATGGCATGTGCCCCAATTTCTCCTGCTTGCAACCCTTGTCCCTGTCCCTCATGTTTTTTTCTCTTGCCTCAGCAATTTGGACTTGACATTTAGATTTGATCCTCCAAGTATTTATCTCTATGGATTTTAACTCATGCTTTCTTATTGGTATTTCTCTTCATAGCTGTCCAATCAGAAGCCCTAGATTAACTCTGGTACCCAGAACTCTACATCAGCGCTGACCTCCCTACATGACTCCTCCCTGTGACTAGAGTCTGCCTCACCAGCTGTCTGTCCTTCAACCAAGCAGGAGCCTGTTGTTGCTGTATGGTCATCTACTCTTTGCATAGAATATGTCAGGAAACCCCACACCCAGCTTTCCTTTCTTCATTCTCCCTCCTTTGAGCTCTTCTTGACATCCACCACTCTTATGCTCTTTCCTTTTGACTATGGTTCCATACCTACCAACAGAGGCCTCTTGGGCCTCTAAAAATGCATAAATTAACATATTTTGCTTGCTACAGGGCCTGTAAATTTACTTATATAATTATAACAATAAACATCATTATTATAGGTCATATTTACTGAGCACATAATTCTGGATTTGATGGTGTGTATATTAGCTCAGGTGTTGTAACAAAGTACCACAGGCTGAGTGCCTTAAACAGCAAAAAAAAATTAGTGTTCACAGTTCTAAAGGATAGAAGTTCAAGATCAAGGCACAGGCAATTTGGTTTCTCCTGGAGTCTCTCTCCTTGGCTTGTAGATGGCTGCCTACTCATTGTGTCCTCACATGGTCTTCATTCTGTGCATGCACATCCCTGGTGTCTCTATCTTTCCTTATAAATCTGCCAGTCCTATTGCATTAAGACCCTACCTATAACCTCATTTAACCTTAATTACCTCCTTAAAAGGCCTGTCTCAAAATATAGTCACATTGGGGTTAGAGTTTTAACATAATTTTTTAACTTTTCAATATTTGTTATTTGCTTAAAATAAATTCAACATGAATTTTGAGGGGACATAATTTAGTGCATAGCAGTTTATAGATAAAATCTCATTTAATTCTTTCAGCAACTCCATAAGGACAATAGGTGCTCTTATCATATACATTTTACATATGTGGAAACTGAGATTTACTTAGCACAAGATTAACTTCTGATGATTTCAGGCAGAAGTACTGAATCCCAGGTCTAAATGAATCTACAGCTTATATTTAAAATCTCTTTTGTTTATATACTCTCAAAAATTATTCACCTCTTTCATAGGATTTACATCAGGTTACTGTAGTCAATTGCATATGGGTCTTTTTTTTTCCATTGGCTGTAAGCTCCTTGGTGACCTCTAAGGCTATTTTAGCAAGACCTTTGTAGCCCACAATGATCTGTTCAATTGCAAGCCTGTACTGACCCTGGGTTTTTGTGGAAGAGTTCTGGGAGGCTGTGGAAGTCCATCCAATGCAAGGGTGTTAATCTTGCTATAGTTTGTGCAGGACTCAGTGGTCTGCTTTCATAGCATACTGAGAAGAAAAACAATTTGACAAGCTTCCTTAATTTTCAGTGGGAATAAAAATGTGTGAATATGTGTGTAAGTGTGTATGTATTTAGTTCTGGACAATTTTAATATATGAAGGGGGACCCCAAAAGAAGAAATTTATAAAAATAATTGTGTATTTATTCTTACATGTTGAAACTTCAGTCACCTTCAAAGTATTCTCCATTTAATGCAATACACCTATCAAGATGTTTTTTCTACTGCTCAAAACAGTTTTTGAACTTGTTAATTTTGATGCCTTTTAGTGCTTCTGCTGTTTTTTGTTCCCTTCTTCCATATCAGCAAAAATACTTTACTTTGAGGAATTTTTTCATCCAGGGAAACAAAACAAGTCGTTTGGGGTGAATAGAGAGGATGTAGCATGGGGGTCATGTTTTTGATCAAAAACTACTGAACACTCAGCACAGTGTGGGCAAGTACACTTATACCTCACCCATCATGAAATGGGCAAACGTGTTGAAAGAGTCTTCAAAAAAATTCACTGAAGATGAATACAGACTCTCACAACAACATTGGCTGGCACACTGACACAGATGGGTTCCTTGAACACTCACTTAGCAGGGGAAGCCTGTACTACAAGGGGCCCACCCTCCAGGATATAATTCCATGTTTTTTTGGGTCCCCCTTGTATACATTGGCTTGTGTATCTACCAATTCAGTGAAGACCTAAAACAAACAGTTCCATCAATACAAGGATACCTCATGTTCCCCTTTTATAACATGCCCAGATACTCCCTATGCTTTGTCCCTTGCAACTACTAATCTGACTTTCATTTCTAAAATGTCATCATTTCAAAAATGTTATATTAATGGCATATAGTATGTAAATTTTTCAGATTTTTTAAAGTTTCAGCATACTTGCAGAGGTTTATCCAAATTTTTGTATGCATCATTGGTTCATTTATTTTTATTGCTGAATAGTGTTCCATGTATACAAAGTCTGTCCAGAAAATGTACAGCCATTGCTAATATAACAGAAGAGTTTGTGCAACATCAATGCAACCTGGCAGTCAAGGAGAGCAGACTGGAATGCACGTGCGTGAACAATGACAACTTCACTGTACTAGTCAGTGAGAGTGGTAGATGCCATTGAGTGAGCATGTGTACTGTGTGGCCATCACATTCAAAGTAACTGAGTGAGTAGAGCAACAAATCTGCAACAGATTTTATGTTAAGCTAGTACATTCCTCCATGGAAATTATCTGGATGATTTAGAAGGCTGCAGCTATGGGTAACTGGTTATTGACAGCTTCATCACAACAATGTTCCTGCTCATTCATTACTTACTACACTCATGCAGTTTGTTGGCAACACATCAAATCACCTAGGTTACTTAGTCTCCCTACATCCCATATTTGGCACCATGAGCCTCCTGCTTTTTCCTAAAGCTAAAGTCACCTTTTAAAGGGAAGATATTTCAGACCATCAGTGAAATTCAAAAAAATACAACGGGGCAGCTGATGGCAATTGGGAAAACTGTATGACATCCCAAGTTTTGAGGGGGACTAAGGCGTCATTATCCTATGTCAAATGTTTCTTATATTTTCTTTAATAAATGTCTCCATTTTTCATATTACATGTCTGGATACCTTCTGGACAGACTTTTTATAGATATCAGTTTGTTTAGCCATTCTCCTGTTGTAAGTTATCTAGGTTGATTCCAGTCTTTACCTGATGCAGACTCTGGCCACCGTGGTCTGTGTGTTGTGGATGTGATGAACAAATTCACACAGACTGCAGAAGTCCTGTGGAGAAAAAGGGATGGCATGGCCACTCTCTGAGTGAGAGAGCACCCTGACCCCTGCCTGGACAAGCTTTTATTTCTTTTCTGGGCACATAACATTGCAGATGGCCCTCACTTACTATGCACAGGTTCACTGTAGGTGATTGATTACCTTGTACAGATATTGCTAATTACTACAAAGAAAAGGATGTTTGCAAATGCAAGGGGTAAAGTGTTTGAACCTGTTACACTCCATACTTGGGAGGTTTAGCACAGATTTTAGGAAGTTACTAGATATGTAGCAAACATTTGTTGCCTCAATTCAGGGTGAGCGAGTTTTAGCAAAAAACAAGCCTCAAAGCAGTCTAGGTACAATGCAGGCCTGATTCCCCATGGGAAAACTGATCTGCATGCCTGGTTCCTATATGCCAACTTGTTCCTGCTGGTTTTCTGAGTCCAGGGGCTGGGCTACATTTGCCACTGCCATGTGGACTGGTTCCCTATATTTACCTATCACTATTAAAGCCACTAGTGACATTTATGTATGGGTTATTGTGTGGATGTAAGTTTCCATTTATTGAGAATAAATGCCTGAAAGTGTGATTGTGGGGTTGCTCTGGGTGAGAGAAGAGAGTTTAAGGCCCAGAGGGACAAAGAAGCTTCTTGGTTGGGGGCAGATGCTGTAGTGGAGTTACTTCTCTTTTTTATTGATTTAAGATAGAGTGATAGACAGTTGGATAGCCAGAGATACAGAAAGAGAGAGAGAGAGAGAGAGAGAGAGAGAGAGAGAGAGAGAGAGAGATATTTTGTTGTTCCGCTTATTTATGGATTCATTGGTTACTTCTTTTATGTGCCCTAACCTGAGATCGAACTTATACTCTTGGCATATTGGGACAATGCTCTAACCAAGTGAGCTACCTGGCTATGGCCTGGAGTTACTTCTTGTTCATTCTACTCAGTCATCTCTCAGTGGGTTAGGGGAATCTTAGGTATGACAAAGATGGAGACCATTTCTGGCTACTTATTTTTGGTGAGGATCCCTATTAGTTCCTCCTGTGAGTGATATCTCACTTGATGTTATCAGATACACTCTTGTTCAGTTTGGGGGTGGAAAAAGCCTAACTTGGATGCCTCCTATTTCTAGATAGGGATAGGAAAGTTTAGGCTTTCTTCTAGGTTGTCTCCTTCCATTGGGTGGAACACATATAACACTGTGGTGTTGGATTGTTTCTCTAGTCTTGGGGTTTCAAAAAGAGTTCATCTTCTTACTATATTTCAAATGTCTTTTTTCATAATTTCTGGGGTTTATAGTTGTATTTACTCAGTAGGAACAGGGCGAAAGGGCATCTATGGAATCTTGTGTACACTGGAAGTCTGGCTCATTTTTAAGATAAGCAAAGAGGTGGTTATTTTAGAATAACAAAAATCTAAGTAATAGGCAATGGATGCTTTATTATCTTTTGTTATATATTCATAACAGTAATTCACAGCAGTAAGCTCTGACCCATACTGGTGTTAGCCTTTTGCATGTGTGATTTATCTTAGTTTTTACATGTCTAAGCAAATCAGCGTCTTCCTTCCTTTAGTTATGGCGTAGGAGTGAAGTGAGTGGGCAAGCATAGAACGTTTCACCTCATACTGGGCATCTGCTTCAGAACCAGGATTCATGACACTTTTATAATTTTTTCTAGGGCAGAAATAATTGGCTGTGGTGAGATCCAAACGAAACTCTATGGCTTTATTTAGGTGAATCAATAATCAGGTCCTTCCCTGCTCTTACCAACAAACACTGAACATCAAGTTGGCAAAAAGCTTTGGACAAAGACACCTGTCAGCCACACTATGTAAGCATTACATGTTCTATTTATTACAACAGCATGAAATTTCTCTTTTTGAGAAAAGAGCACTGACAATTTCATTGAAACAATTTAAGAAGAGTTAATGGTCATAATTTTTTAGTCTTATCCTTTCTTCAGAGACAGAGGATTAAGAAATCCACGACAGGTATCAGGGGCTTTAAGCTTCTGAAGCAGAGTTTGCTCAAGAATCTCCTGAAAGATAATCATAGGAATCTTGTAAGGTAGGTACTATTTTCTGCATTTTAGGGATGATGCAGCTCCATATTAACAAGGGTAAGTGACTTAACCTCTGTCCACATAGGGGTAGGATAATCCACTCAACCTTGAATCCTTGTGATGGCTCAAAATTCCATGCCTTTCCCTTAGTTTAGTTAAACTTTTTTGAGTGTCATATTCTGCGTTAAGTTCTGAGGAGACAATAGGAATCAAACATGGTCACTACTCTCCAGGGACTCATAATCTTATGGGCACAATGGACTCTACTCTAACTTTATTCAACATCCTTCTAGATCAGCCTCTTTTCCTTTGGCCACCCAGTAAAAATTAAAGCTATATTTTTATACACATTAAACACTGGTCTTAGCCAAGAAATGTTTTATTATAAATTTTAAAATTCTGTAAAATTGCTCTCCTCAATTTTCTTTTAGGAGAAAGCTACATGAACACTGGCACAACTACAAATTTGATGGCCAACAAAGGACACAGTCCATTTCCTAGACAAAAAAGGTAAGTAATGTCTAAACATGGTATTTTGAGGATTATTATAATGATTGTATTTCCATCCCAAAGATTAGCTGTATAAGATTTCCTAAATAAGGGACATAAATATGACTATTTAAGTAGCAGTTTAATTAGAGAGCTTTTGTAACACATAAATATTTCAATGTTTAAAAATGTAAATTTTATTCATATTAAGAAAAATAATTTAAATCTACATCATATTTCTCTTACCCTACTATGCTAAATATTTTCTCTGTTTTAACTTCATTTGGATATGGCATCATGTAAAGAAGGAAGACTTTAACTGTGAATCTTTTGCAGTTGGGGATATCTGGTTGGAATTTCAGCTCTGCCACTTACTGTCACCTTAGGCAAGTGACTTAAGTTCACTGAACCTTAGTGTTTTCACTGAGATAATGATACCACTTCCTTGATAGGGCTACTTAGAGGGTTAAATGTGTTAAAGTACCTGGCACATAGTAGGATCCCCAAAATGCTAGCTCTTTTTTCTTTTCCTCTGTCCACTCTCAGACTTAACTTTGATTAAAGGGATTTATATTAAGTTGTTACAGGGGAAGAAGTCCAGTTTCCAAATATGAGTTTGAATTCCTGAGTTGAATCCCTTGTTTTGTCAATGAAATGTATATCAGAATAATTTATTGAGATATTAATTTGTGTTTTGTTCTCTTCCTATTACTGTAAAAGGTATGTGAGATATTCTTACCTCTTCCCTTAACCCAAAATAGTAGTCCAACTTTTGGTTTCTGTGTTCAAAGGTTTTTACTGATGGGATTGTTATTGGCTTGTGTACTGTATGTAGAGTTAGAGATACAGCTTTTGAGGCACCAAAAAGCCTCTCAATCTAGAATTTTTTTTTTCAGAAATTCTGAGCTCTGTGAGGCAGAGATGGGAAAATGAAGATATTGGTGTCTGGGAGGAAACTGTTCCTGAAGACCAGAGGGGTTTATTTTAGTTAGGAAATATCCCATAAATTGTCCCAAGAAGTATGGTGGATATACATGACCTTTTACACATTAATATCTAAGAGATGACCAGAGGAATGAAGGTTAAAAGACATGAACTTGAGTTCAGATGCAGATCTTTGGACCACTTTCAGGCTTGGACAGTAAGCATCAGACAATACTACAGGACCCTGCCAGAATGTCCTGGATTATGTGAGAGCCTATATCAACCAGTATCTGTAAGGCTATAATGTGGAAATAAGTATATTTGAAGTTGCTTGAATCTCAGTGACTTCAAATAAGAGATTTATTTGTTGCTCACAGTCTTCATGGTTGACTGGGGATCCTGCTCCACATTATTGATATCCATACTCTGGGACCCAGATTAAGGTGAACGTTCTCTGAAAACATTATAAAGATTATAGTGGTTCTCAGAGATTCTACTTGGAGTGACACACATTATTCAGTTCACATTTCACTGGCCAAAGTAAGTCACATGACTGCACCTAACTTCACATGGGTAGAAATACAATCCTACCTTGTGCCTGAAAAGAGAGAGAAATGTGAACATAATGTGAACAGTCCTAATGCCTTTAATAGTTTTTCTCATCTCTGAATATTCAGTTTACTCTTCTTCCATTATGTAGAAAACATTCATCTCAAGGATCAATACAGAAGTCCTATTTGTCTTGGCATCAAGTACAAAGTCCAACATCTCTGGATAATTATAGTAGTCACATCTGTGAGTGATGTGCAATGATGACTGCATCAGGTCTGGAGGGGGCTTCTCTTGATCTGGAGTCATACAGACTAAAACTTGAAATTATTTACATGTGTACAACATAAATGATAGAATACAGGTAGGCTAATAAACTCTTATATTAAAACTAGAAAAATTAAAGTGTTTGGTCTATAGAGATTCTACTGGGCAGACATTAGAAGACCCTCTGTCAGTGGAGTGGTGGGTATTTGATTACCCAGCCCTAATTCTGTTTCTTAGCCCTTAGTCATTTTCTAGTACAAAGGCATGTAAGAATATACCCACCTTGGGGGCTAACCAGCTTTCTTAATTTGCTTTTGGTCAGTCAAGTCAAATTATCACAGGTTTTCTTTGAATAGTCCTATGGTTTATTTAGCAGAACAGCTCCCTCAAAAAATTAGCTTTTAATCTAATTCCAGTAGCTACACACACACATTTATTTTCTAGATATCTCTTTTATAGCATAAATGAGGAGATTTTGAGGCTGTTATGTTTTTGGTGGGAGAGCTATGTTCTCACATGTTTGTAATACCAAAGACAGGTTAGTTTATATTACATTAACAAAAAATACAAAATTACAATGGTTTAACAAATAAAGGTCTAATTTCTCACTAGTGCTATACATCCATTAAGGGTCAACTGAGAGCTCAATTCCATGTCTCCTAACCCTGGTACTTAAGCTGACAGAAAAGGGAGCATAGTAAATCATACCATGGCTCTCAGAACTCTTTACTTGAGGATATACATTATATTTATTTACATTTCACTGGGCAATGCAAGCCAAGTGGACACAACTAATTTCAAGTGGGAATAAAGTAGGTCCTGCAAAGTACACTGAAAGGAGAAAGACCTGGAATATTTGTGAAGAGCATTAATAACTATCAAAAACTATGTGAACATTTTTAATTGTTGTTCAAGTACAGTCATCTCCATTTTCACCCCACCATGCCCCCTTACCCCACCCATTCCTGCCTCCCACCCTCAAACCTATCCCCTTTGGCTTTGTCCATGTGTCCTTTATATAAAAACTACCTGGAATTCTGCACAATCTATTGCATGGCTTCCAAAATATGACTAAGATGGCATTTCCATCAGCCAGACCTGTGAGAATCTGGGATGATGATCCGATATAGAAATATAATTGTAGTGGGATAATATTTTAGTATTAACTGATATATTTTTTCATTCTTTGAAAGTGTCACTTGGTTATGTCACCAGATCATTAGTTAATCTTTAAACTTCTACTGACTTTCTTATATTTTCTCTAACATAATCCCTGACAAAAGCAGGCTGCACTTGTAAAGAAACCCAAGGACCACCTCCAAGAAACCTGTTTGAACCAGAAAATTCTAAGATGGCACCTGAGACCCCTTCCCAGGCAACCATTTGATGAATTTTCCCCCATAGCATACTAAAAGTCACACCCCAGGGTGGAGATTTAACATTAAAATGAGACATGTGATATATGGCTAGACATGTTCCAAGTATGTTTGGGAACTGCACAAGTTCCCTTGGAAATCCAAGAACTCTGCACTCTCTTGGGAATCTCCAACCCTAAACCTGCCTACCCACTTCCCCTCACCCTCTAATACTTTTCTAATCAAGGAGAAGCAATCATTAGGCATCCTATTATCCTCTATTTCTTGGCCAAGGAACAAAGTTTCTGACTGACTTTGCTAAATACTCTTCGTCATATTGATGTGAGCAACACTCACCAGGACAACCATGATTTGGGGTCTCTGATTTGCAGGGGTCATTGACATGAAGTCCTTTGTCCCAAGATTCTTCTCTCACCTCATCTTGCTGGGCACCCAGGGCTTACTAATCAATAAAGGAAGTGTACTGCAGAGCAACTGAATACATCCTCAGTTGGGCTGAGGATTGGTAAGGGATTTCAAAATAGATGATTGATACTCTTAGCAGAAACAGTAGGTTAAAAGAATGGATTTTGAGTCTGAATAACCTGGTGTTCTGTGCATTGAAAAATCAATATTTATGCCATATACAGTAGATTGGTGACAATACATGCTGAGAAGGTCAGTTCTCCTCTAAATTTGATATAGATTCTATTGCCAGGGTCGGAAAGAGAGGAGGGTGTGCAAATTGAAGGTGGAGTGGTTTTGTTGATCTCTTATAGTTCTTTTTAACTCAACCACTTTACAAAAATAAATCAAGCATGGTTCTTTTATTCACAGAGTTCAAAATCTTTGGGGAGGGAATAAATATGTAAAGAAATAGTTATAGAACATTTGGCTAAAAATTCAAATACAAGAAGTGCAATTGTTGTGGGTAAAAAAAGAGAAAACCAATGTCTCTGTGGGGGTTGGAGACAAGAAGAAAGCTTCAACTTTCAGAGTTTGTGCAGAGAGAAAAAGATAGCTTCAACTTTTCTAATTCTACTGGGAAGAAGAGGACAGAAATAATGTAGCATTTAAAAATATTAGTATGGCTCTATCTCCATTCTTTCTACATTCTCTGACACTCTACCCATACCATAAACTGGTTTCCATTGTACTCCTGCTTTGCAGATCCTGATTTTTTTTTCCAAATTGGCTCTTCTGTGCCACAATGGCATAAGAACATTTTTTTAGATCTTTAGTTCTTTCTCAACATAACCACTCTGGTTGCCTTGAGGCAGAGGAAGATTTACTGTGAAGCAAATGAGTCTTAAGTTTCAGGGCCCCTCACATCTAGGCCCCTTCTAATGCTCTGGGAGAGGCCCAAATGATATGCTCACATTGTCATATAATTTTATACAGTTTACAAAGATAAATATTTCAACAGCAATTTAACCAATAACTCCAAATTCTCTTTCTTGCCTTCCCTAATTGAAGAGCTTTGGCTCAATGAAGTTGAAGTAAGGTTCTGTATTTGTTCCCTAGAGCTACTGTAATCAATTATCATAAACTTGGTGACTTAAAACAACAGAAATTTATTTTCTCACAGTTCTGCAGTCTAGAAGTCCAAAATCAAGGTGTCAGCATGGCTCCCAGGGGAAGCTCTGGGAGAGTATCCATTCCTGTCTCTTCTAGCTTCTGGTAGCTATCAACATTCTTTGGTGTTTTTTTGGCTTGTGACTATATCATTTTAATCTCTACTTTTGGCTTCATAACACATTTTCTTCTGTGTGTGTAATTCACCTCTTACAAGGACACTTGTGTTTGCATTTAGGGTCCACTTGGATAATTCAAGATAATCTATATCCTTCAGATCCTCCAGATCCTTTTTCTTACAAAATAACATCTACATGTTCTGGGGATTAAGTTCTGATCTTTTGGGTGGACATTTTCCAACCTACTACAGGATTGTTTCAATTATGCTTAGTGGGATATATCTATGTGACTGCCATCATTTTCTTGTACAGTTAATACTTGCTAGCTATCCTGATAGAATAATCCTACTTAGAATTCCTACCTTTACTGATGTCATGCTGAAACTGGAAACTATTATACTAAGTAAAATAAGCCACTTGGTAAAAACCAATGTCATATGATGTTACTTACAAGAGGAATCTAATGAACAAAATTAACTCACAAGCAAAACAGAACCAAAGACATGGAAACATGGAATATACTGACAGCTGCCAGAGGGGAGGGGGAATGGTGGAAAGAAAAGGAAGGGATTAGTCAAAGGACACATATGAATAACTCATGGACTTAGACAACCTTGTGGGGAATAACTATGGGAGCGGGGGTGGGCTGAGGAGAGGAGAGCAAAAGGGGAGAAATTGGACCAATTGAAATTGAATAAACAATAATACAAAATAAAAAATAAAAATAAAGAATAATTCTACTTTTCGAGGTGCTGTATTACTTCATATTGTAACCTGAATGTAGAGGGTCATATCTTGACATGAACCTACCCTGTGGGGTCTGGAACCAGAAGTATGTAGATAAGTAGTAGAGAAAAGACAAATGTAGGGTGCTTCAAACTAATCTGAAAAACTATTATAAAAATCAAAGGATACAATAAATAAAATTTGATAGGGATTTTACTAAAATCAATAACAATAGTAATAAATGTATTTGGCATTGTCCATAACATGTCATAAAGTGAAAGGAAACTTTTCCTAAGCTATCAATAAAAAAAAAATTCTATCATCTAGGTTATAAGAAAGACTGAATTATATTTCTACTCTTTGTATAGAAAATGATTTTATAAAAGATAAAGGAGTGTGAGGAATATGTGGCCAAAATGTAGAAAGATTTTATTATAGATATATGTCAGATGGTTAATCCATAAAGCATTTTATTTAATTTTGAGAAATTTTTGTGATATCTGCCAGTTTTTAAAAAATTGTTAATATGGTGTTTTTTCACGTTAAATAAAAATAAACTTTTTAAGTTGATTTTGCATTATTTCCTAAAGTAATTTTTCAGAACCGTATAGGCTTTAAGCCCAGTAAAACTTAGATGATCTGCTAACCGGGAGACCTTCTTCAAGACTGCTCTATGGTTCAGGTTTTGTTCTGGAGTGAGTGAATGATTTTTGTATACAGGAAGGCAAGTTGCACAATGAATTGGAGTTCCTGAACATTCATAAGAAGTCATTCTTATTTCCACCTTGGCAAATCTGGCCACATGGAGCAGTTGCTCTTCAGCTTCCTGTCTGGGATGTCAACCTAAACTCAGTGCTTCTCTCAACCTTGGATGAAAAAACCCCCAAATATTTATGGATGATTGGTTGAATAAGTTGTGTGTAGTGCATCCATCTATTTTTCTTTCTTTTATGAATTCTAGAGAGAGGTAAATGGAGGGAGAAAGAGATGGAGAGAAACATCAATTAGTTGCTTCCTTCATACACCCTGACAGTGACCAAACCTGCAACCCAGGCATGTGCCCTGATGGGGAATCGAACCCACAACCTTTCAGTTTGTATGACAACACCCAACCAACAGAGTCATACCAGCCAGGACCCATCCATCTATTCTTTCCATTCATATTCTTTCCTGGAGGAAGCCAGACCACCAGAGAAGTATAAGATCCCCCTGTTGAATTGCTTTCTTCATTGATAATGTTTATATGGTGATACCAAGGGAAGTATAAGAAACTGTCTCATGAAGCTCATTTCTGTATTTACTGTAGCTATGCTGTTGAGGAGGTTGTCCATTATGTTCCTGTTTATAAGGACCCAAGGAAGACATTTTTCTCTGGCTCTCCTGAGCATCACATTTAAGTTTTCTCTCATGGACATTATAAATCTTTTGTCCAGTATTATGTCTCACATCTCCTGTCTCTAATAGAACTATGGGGACTTAGAACATCCATTTCAAGTACCAATACTTCCCTTTTCCCCATTTTATCTTAAGAATTTTAATTTTTTCCTTTACTCTGATTTTCTTATTTGCTTCTTATTAGTAGCTTTATATGTCATTTAAGAAATATATTTATGTAAGCCACCCTAAAATCAATCTGCAACAATGTGGGCATAAATAACTTAAAAACCATGTTAAGTGATTGAAAAAATAATAAAACACCTAAAGCACATTTGCCTTCAAGACATTATTAATTATATGATATGTCTGCACAGGTCCTTTACCAGTAAGTCAGAAACTTATTTAGTGAGGAAGGATTCCAAGTTTCATTAATGAAACCTTAGAGGTTCTCAACTGAAAAAAAAAAGCAGCCTCTTTTTCTTCCCTCTTACTTTTTCCCTTTTGCACTATGATTATAGTTCATTTAAGAGTACAAAATGTTCTCTGAGACCTCAAGTTCTGTCTTATTCAAGTAGGTTTAGTGAAATTACACATGACAGAGATGACAAAGGCCTTCCTAATCTGCAGTGCTTTCTGCTCCTGGGAGAACTGGTCTTGTGTTCTTTCCCTTTCCTGAGTCAGCACTTGGCTCATTCAGAGCTGTGGGTCCCAATTCAGACTGCTAGAAATAATAAGCATGGGGAGAGAGAAAAAAAAAACAACCTATATTTTAAATTTGGAAAGGAGCCCTGCTCTATACATGGCAGAACAGTTGTGTTGTTAATGCAGTTTAGAAAGGAGGGACTAGGGAGATTCAAGGGAATGGAAAAAAACTCTCCCTACATCCTTACTTAACCTAATTTTGACACTAAACTCTTAAGTGGGATAATACCTCTCAGGCTAAAGAGATACCCAAGAGATCTAAGCAAGGTTATTTTACCTACCCAGGGCTGATTCCTCTTATCTTCTTATTCTCTAAAGATTAGTTCTTCTGGTCATTTGTTAATTAAGTGGTACAAGCTGTGTAAGTCTATATTAATTCTGATAGTCTTTTTTCTTCAGATTTTTTCAGCCCTAGTTAACATAGCCTCTAGTTAACTCTTCATATTTTCAACTAGGATATAATTTAGAGATTTTTTTATTACTATTCTTACTAAAATCTCTTGCCCCCTCAATATGGCCAAGTTTAACTGTATGTCTAAATTATATTCCTCATTATTTATTTTTGACCTGGTGCCTATGTGATTTCATGTCCAAGTAATTAAGTTTTATCTCAGAATTTACGAATCAAGTTTCTATTCTGTAACTCCTTGACAGTCAATTTTCTTATGACCTTGACATAGCATTCCTTTATTTACTTCCTCTAGGTTCACATTCCACCTTATACACCACCTGCCACCTCATGATTTACTGTCTGTTTCTATGTCCAGCTTCCTGGCTATTCACAGCAACTCTTCAGATCAATGTTTGCCTTGTGACCCTGTGCAAATGATAGTGCCATTTTGGTGACTATCTCTGCCCACTCCATGTCTATTTGTGATGGCTCCTTGTCTACTTCTTCTTGAGCTTTCTTAGAGCTCTTCTCAGGTCACATCCTATTTTGAATGATAGGGATATGACATTGAGGACCCAGCACAAATCATGTAAAATAAACAAGCAAATCAAAACAAAATCATCCATCAGAGAGGAATGGCATTTGTAGTGAATAAAAATGATTATGATTGATTTTTGAATGGCTCTCTACACATGGTGGGGTATATATGCATGTATATAGGTAGATAGGAGACTATTTGTTGGCTGTCTGAAAAGGAACAGAGAGGCAGGACCTCACAGTCTAGAGGCTGACCTGAACCCCCAGTGGGAAGAAATGTGAGTGATGTGACTGGGGCCCTATTTATTTCAGCTGCCTGGAAGTTGTAGGCATGATTCCTGTGCCACAACATATACCTACTTGGCACCAATGCTGGCTTTTTCTGTTAAGGAGAGAATGCTGGAGAGTCTTCTTACTTGACACCCCTCACTTGTTAGTATGTATCGAACAAGCCCTGCATGTCTTGCCATGTACCAGAGGGGCCCACCTGCCCCTTGCTGTTTTATATCAATCTTTCTGATTACAAGTGAGTCAAATGATCCATGAACACTTAATTTCAATGAACTGGCAAGACTATATGTTTTACTTAGAGTGTCTTCTCTACTCCACATTTGATTCCTTAAAGGTGTTCACATAACAATTGCTAAATCAGAATCCTTTCTATATGGTGGCTCTGTCATTGGGCTTCTTAAGCTATTTGCACTATATGTAAATCATGCTGTACCTGCATTTTCTTTCTTTACACCAACTCCCATAGTCCCAATGCACCACATTAACAAAAGCATCCCAAAAAGGAGTACAAGAAAAATATTTCACATCATTTAGTCAATAAAGACCTTATTATACAAAGTTAAATTAACAAAACAATAGCAATGCTTAACATGTTGAAAGTTTACAATGTGCTAGGCACATACAAAGGTAAAAAGTCATTTGCATGTAGTTTAGCTAATACTAATAGCAACACTAAAAAGTGGATATGGTAGAAATATGGAAAAGTACAGGTCTTGTTGTCCACCCCAGAAGGGAAAAGGCCAGGTGGCTGGCTCCTAAAGGAATTTGCTACCTTTGTGAATTTCAGCCTGAATCTCAGATTCATGGGCCTAAAAGCTTGGTTATATTTATTTACTGAATGTGGAGCCAATCTCTCAGGAGTAAATCATAAGCTTAAAAGAAATCACCAGCATACAAATCAAATACTGAAACTCATATGCTTAGGATATGCATCAGTCAGGGGCTCAACAAGAGACAGATGGCATGCTGAAATAATAATTGGGGAGGGTTTAATAAAGGAGTTATTAACAAAAGTGTAGGCAGGAGTAGAGAACCTATATAAAAGAATAAAGATCTGGGGGCTATTAAAAATTGTTTTATTTCCACCTCTAGACCTGAAAGGATGAAAGAGTTTTGGAGAAGGAACCCCTTGACAAAGAGTTGCAATCTTCAATCAGAGGACTTGAACTGCCCAAACTAATCCTACAGGGAAAGAGCTGTAAAAATTAATGCTCTCAAATTATTGTAATTTTCTCTAGTTTCAAGGTAAGCTCCCCATTTGTGAAGCCCAATAAGAAGCCATACAGGAAGACTGCTCCTTGAGACAATCTATACAGACCAATTTCCTGGAGTAAAGAGCAGGGTAAAGAAAGGTAAAGAGTAAATGTTTAGAACCATAGAATATCTTCTAAATCAGACCTTGGTTAGAAAACACTTTATTAATTTATCATGAATAATTAACATACCAGGGGGTAGGAATCCTTGGAGTTCATATGGTCAGCTATTGCCCACTGTATCCAGATTATGTGAGAGGCCAGATCATGATTAGAAATTGGTTGGTGAATATGGACTCACAATAAAAGAAGCCAGAGGAATGGAATAATTGATGATTTCAACCAAAGATTACCTGATACATCCATATTACAACCCCCTGGTGTCAACTACTGTATAACAAACCACCACAAAACCTAGTGACTTAACACAAGAAACAGTTATTTATCATAATTTTTGTGGTTTAGCTAGGTAGTGTTCCTGAGCTGGTAACTTGTTTGGGACTGGATGGTCTAGGATGGCCTCACTCACATGTATAGGCCTGTGGCTGAAATGGCTAGACAGCTGACTCCTCTCTACAAGTAGGCTCCCATTCTCCAGGAGGTTACCCAGGACTTTTTTATATGATGAAGAAGAGTTTCTAGAAGCAAGGAAAGAAGAGCCCCACTATGTAACCACTATTCAAACCTCTCCTCATGTCACATTTACCAATGTCCCATTGGCCAAAGCAAGTTACACAAACAAACCCAGATTCAAGAATAGAAGGACAGGCTAACTCTTGATAAAAAGAGCTTTCAATCTACCAAACCTGTATGTTCATGTTAGAAATAATCTATTCTAGGGGGTAGGGAAGATGGCGGCTTGAGAGGAGGAGTCTTAATCCCCCTCTCTGGTGCGCAGGGGAGAATTTGGCCGATCTGAGGAGAATCAGACTAGGAGACCACGGATATCGCAACATTTATGAAAATAGGGCATCAGAAGTTATCCAGATATTGAATGAACTGACGGTAGGAGGCCAGAAGGGACCCAGCTGGGCGTGGAGGGTGTCCGGGAGAGCCGAGCAGACTCTTTCCCCAGTCAGGGGTTGGATCCAGCAGAAACGCAGGAGCCATGCGCACCCACGGGGAACAGTGAGTACCCAGTCTGCCAGACCAGGAGAGGCCTTGTCGTGGGGTAGAGTCCTTCCCGTGGGCGCCCGCGCCCCCAAACAGGGGTGTGTGTGGTTTTAGGGTGGACTGAGAACCCACAGCCCAGCCGGGAACAGGGAAAGTCTTCCGGAGCTGAGACGATCTGTCCCGGGGCGCGCCCTGCGGGTTTACTCGCTCAAACAGAGATCCCAGAGGGGACACAGCTTTTCCCAGGTGCTGGGGTCCGCAGCGGATACAAAGGGAGGTGCGCGACCCTTCCCAGGCCCCGGAGGGTGCGTCTCGAGACCAGAGGAGAGACGGTGCTGACCGAGAACAGGGAGCCCACGAGGGGAAGTTCGGGACCCCTGCAGTCCCGGCCCAGGCACCGTGACCCGGAAGAGAGGCGGGGGGCTACACTGAGCATAGAGCCTGTGGCGGTGAAGCTGGGGGAGGGGCACAAAGCCCGGCCACCTCCGTGGCCTGCGCCCTGAAACCAGACAAAGACAGCAATAGTTTCTGGGAAAAGCTGGTGGCCAGCCCTGAGTCTGACTGAGTTCTGTCTTAGAAAGGTGAAAGGCAGTCTCACCGCTTGCTCCTCAGCCTGCTTGGGCTGGCAGGAACAGAAACACCGATTTGGCCAGTCAGAAACCAACAAGAGTTTTTTTTTTTGTGTGTGTGTTTCTTTTTTGTTTGTTTATGTTCTACATTTGCTTTGGTTGTGGGTGTTTCTTTATTTTTTCTTTCTCTCTCTCTCTCTCTCTGTGTTTTCTTCTTCTTTCTTTCTATTTTTTTTCTTTTCTTTTTTTTCCCCTTATCCTGTTTGATTGTATCTTGGTTTGGTTTATAAAGCAACATTTTATGTAAAAAAAAAAAAA
>PVIA01013538.1:0-31679 GCA_004024845.1 Tonatia bakeri | reverse complement strand
AAAAAAAAAAAAAAAAAAAACTCAGGTCAACCAGGAGGGTCAGGCACTGGGCTTCACTTCTGTATACATCAATTTCAATCAAAGTATGCTAGGCCTGTGAAACCTAAGAATCTCAGTCAATTACCATCTTTCTCTTTCTGCATCTCCTTCTATGTATGTGAATGTGTATATTTTTAAGAATCAAGTAAATTTAGGTTTTTAAGAGTGAACCCTTTCTACTTCACACACTGCTTGGAGAAGGTATATGTATACACTGGAAGGAAAATGCACACTTTTAATTCTGCGAAATTCTAAACTTTTCCTTCTTAGTTTCCAGGCAGCCCCATAAGCCACATGTTACTTTGTTGTGTGTGCTGGGGCAGGCCCATCTCACTGACTATTCTGTATGTACATAGGGGCAAATACAGTGTTGCCCATTTTGTCATAGGTCTCTAATTCTGATTTCCTGGCTCCCTTAAATGCTTAAGTTTTGTTTTTAAACATGTCTTAGCTCTGAAGAACTTTACAACTTACTAGTTTGCTGTTTGTATGTGCGTGTATGTGTGTGATTAGTTGGCCTTCATTTTCTTTGGGTGTTTTTGTTTATAAACTAAATTTTTATTCAGAATAAGATAGCTGTATCATCTCTGTCAAAGAAACAACAGGAAAGGTCTGAAAGAGGAACCCGGAGACTGTACAGAGTACTTTTGCCTGTCCCTTTGTCTGTGCTTCCATTCTCCACTCAGCATTTTTCTGCTCTGTGAAAACTCCTACCGTAGTTCCTTGCATGGCTTAAAGCAGGGGTGGAAGGAGCTCGTTTATTTCTAGAAGTGTCTCTAACACTGTGAATGATGGTGGTTATGGGGATTGTGCAGTAAGTTGAAAACACTTAAGAAGTCTAAGTTTTTATCCCAAATTCTTAGTGGTTTAGGTCTGTCCTGTATCGTAACACGTTAAACACTTGCACCGCTGAATTTGGACAATGAGACCTGACCCTTCGTACCCACATTTAAAGCATGCTAGTGTAGTGGTGCTTTTTGCTATGGGAACTGAGGTCATGGGGATGGGCCCTCAGAGTCCATTTTGTTAATTCAAGAAATTTATATCCAGGTGCCATAAGACTGTCTAAATGGACAAATGCATCTCTCTGTTACTAAAAAGCAGAGCTTCATGGGGAGCTGTGAATTTATATGGACAGAATGAAACTAAGAAAGAGTGTATGTTGTTTCCTTGATCCCTTCCCCTTCGTTCATAATTTGCAGGAAACCAATCTCTTTAATGGGCTTGAGTAACCTCTTCATTGATAGTTTCATCATTTGTTCGGTCTTTCCCTTTTCACCTATTGTTAACCCTCTCCACCTTTTGCTGTTTTTTCTTCTGGGGGGTAAAAAGTGAATACAGATTTTGAAACACTTAGTGAAAGTAACAAAAAATGACAACAAAAAGCATATTTTGTACATTCTGGCAGTACTGTCTTAGCAGTTTAGTTTTTCCATTCTCTGTAAACAGGATAAATAATACTTACCTTGCAGTTTACCGTGCTATAGGTGTAATGCCTGTGTTAAGTTATTTTGGTACAAGTGATAGACATTTTAAACTATGTACGACATTTTCTCCAAACCTTTTCCAGTCATAGTATTTTCAAAAAATGAAATGATAGTAATTTGTATATCATAGTGTAGTAAAGTGAAGATGCTTTTTTGGCCAGAAGTTGTTTCAGAGGCTCAAGTTATCTCAAGTCTAACCCACCTAATTGATGAGGGAATGAATATGGATATCAACTTGTAACTCATCCACAACATAGTGGTTGGGAAATTTTGAATAGGATATTGCTTTTGAATTGCATTAGTAATCTTGGTCTGTTTTGCTCTGTCTTGGCCTTGTTATTAGGCAGGCTTTCACCACTTGGTGACCAAGAAGGCCACTTGCTCTGTGCTTCCCACACTCAAACAAGAATAAAGTTTCTTCTGCTATTAGATTAGAAAATCGGTGGTTCCCACCAAAGATCTGATCACCCCAGCTTGGGTAATGCATATCCCCAAACCATTCATCATGACAAGATGTATGGAATCACTAGCTGGTATGTCTTCTGTTGTGGGTTGAAGTAGGTTGTTTGTATGAAGGTGTGGCATTGTGGCAGGGGAAGATTAACCCCACCCGAACCAATGGAATGGAATCTCCATTCCCCCCTCCCCCCACAAAAAAAGTCTGCTTTCCAGATGAAGGGAAGAAGTGAAAATGTGCTGGGTTAACTATTGTCGCAGTCCACTATAGTAACTTCTGAAAGCATCATGGATTTTAAATTTAGGAATACATGAAGGTAGAAATGATTTACTATTTTAAAAAATTATATTTCCCAATATAGTATTTTAATAATATACACAAGCTATAAGAAAAATCAACTGGGTGAACTTGTGGGGGAAATTTCCTAATTAGATGAACATAGTTCATCTAGACATGTGGCTGTTTAGGCATATTAGTGTTTATTCAGTTCCTTGGTTGCACAAATACCTTTCAAAGAGCTCAGTGGCCACATGTAGCTAGTGGTTACCATATCGGATAACACAGGTGGAAGTACATACAGAGCTGAACTAGACCATTACAGCTATTTTTTTCTGTTTATACCGTACTTCTTATCCTGCTTCTTCCTAACAGGTTTTGTATGTTTTCTTCTGAAGCAGCCTTTATGGAATTTTCTACCTGTGTTTTTCTCTTGCTTCTTGGGCTGTTATGTCAATCCATTTCTCATTGGCTGTGATGAGTTTGAATCTTTCAAATGTACTTATTGGAGAAATCCAGAAGAATCTTGGCAGGAAGGGCATGGGGTTATTTCAAACTTAATAGAAAAGTTGTGTGTGTGCGTGTGTGCGTGTATGAGAGAGAAATAGATTTTAACTACAAATTTTTTAAGGTGCCTTTGTCATAATTTTGTATACTCACATAACAAACTCTACCCTTTTTAGGAAGAGGTTTCATCAAATCAAATATCAATTGCTTGGTTCTCTCCCTTTGTTTTTTACTTGGGGCCAGGAGTAAAAAGCTCTTTTGCAGTAACACAGTCTATAAGCTCTCACCAATGAGAAAAGGTAGAAAAGCTTGTTTTTGCTCCCATTTTTCTCCGTATGTTTATGCATGGTAGCTTTTCAGAGGGGGAAAGTCGGAATAATTTGGAGTGAATTGTGCTCTTTTGGTTATTTTAATCTAACCAAAACTTTATTACTCGTTTTTATCTGTGGATGAGAATATATCTCCCACAAGAGAGATATACAACTATATCCAAGTCATTTGTTACTATACATCCATCATCTCACTTGGTGCCTCTGGCACCTAGGAAGTGCTTAAAAACAATTTTTGTTTTAATTAAAAAAAAATGTTTATTGATTTGAGAAATGTCACTGCGAGAGAGAAACATCGATTGGTTGCCTCCCATATGTGCCCCCTCTGGGGATGGAACCCGCATCCTAGGTATGTGCCCTGGCTGGTCATCAAACCCCCAACCTTTTGGTGTACGGGACAGGGCTCCGGCCAACAGCTACACTGGCCAGGGCAGTTCTTGGTAAAAACTTGTGAATAAAGATTTCTGTTATTGAGACTAGTTTTTGCCACACTGTTCTCCTGTTTAACTCTGTCTTTCTTCCCTTAAAAAAATGGAAAAGAAATATATTTGTATGTAATAACTGTTTTTTAGATCGCCTAAGCAGCCATGATCAGAATTGGGTGTATAGAGTAGCATCCTCTTTACCTTATCCTGGGAAAGAATTCCCTTGAAGCTAAATATTTTTCTGCTTTTTCCTATTGCACTCAACTTGTAATTTTTAAACTGTTATTGAAAATCCTCCAGATCTCTACTTTTTGCAGATTGGGACATGTAGCCAGTTGAGACGGTACCTTGTGCAGTTTTATGCCCAGCAGTGTGATCTCATGCTAGACTCACATGTTTCCTCTGCTTTTTGTCTCTTGTTAGCCTAGCCTGCTGAGGATTGAAAACAAAATTTTATGATACTGTATTTCCATTTCCCTAAGGTCTCAAATGGTGTAGTCTTAAATTTAAAAGAATACTTTGAATCCTGTGAATGAGTATTTGCAGCTGAACCTTTTTTCCTGTTTCTAGGACTATACTGTTAAGTGTAATCTCATTGCTTAATGAGCCCAACACCTTCTCCCCAGCCAATGTGGATGCTTCAGTTATGTTCAGGAAATGGAGGGACAGTAAAGGAAAAGACAAAGAATATGCTGAAATCATTAGGTAAGGTGCTTTGTCTTTGGTTTGATTAGTAACTTCAAGTCTTTATACTAGAACCAAATATCCTAGAACCAAGGGTTTAAATTGAACTTCATTGTCTACTCCATTTCTCTCAGTTAAGATTTATTGTTTGGGAAGAGATCTGTGCCTGAGCCTAATGAGTGTATGGCTTTTGAGACACATACTACACATACTACAAGATAATGTTGCAGTAAATCTGATTTCCTGGGAACCAGAACTAGGTTCTGAGCCAGTCAAGTTTGCAGACTCTCCCTCGTAATCATTTTAGGGATGATTATACTGTTCTGGACTTTTGGCATGTCCATTAAATATAGCAAGCACCCAAGGTATTCCAGATATTCCAGGTACTTTTGTTTTCAAAATTTGTATTAATGAAGCCCTATTATTTATTGGTCCTTTTGACCATAGTAGCAAGTATCTTCTGGGTATCATTACTCTGCCCTAGAATAAGAATCTGGAGACTTGGAATCTACTCCTGTGCCACCATTCATGTGACCTTTCATCAGTTAACTTTTTAGGTCTTTAGTTTTTCTGTGTAAAAGGAAATAAAAGTAGAAGGTATTGGGCTCTTGATACTTTCCTGAGTAGGACAAAGTTCATAACAGTACTTAAGAATTGGTACTTCAATTATAGTAAATTCCATTCTCCTGAATACATTTTCATATACCCTTAAAATAGAGTTCCAAGGACAGTTCCAGCACATTATATGCATAGGTTAGTAAGCACCAGAATTTATACAGTAGGGTCCCTCTCTATAAATTTAGTCAGCATGATACAAATGAGGAAGATAAAACAATAAAACTAGATAGTGGTGAGTAGGATAATGTGAAGGAGTGATGAGAGATGGCTGCTTTAAATTGGGTTGTCAGAACAAGCCTCCAGTCAGGTGATACTTGTGACAAGAATAATGACAAAAACATGCAATGAAATGACTGTCATCTGATAGCTCAGTAATGTAGATTAGCAGTTCTCAGTGTGGCGCCCACTGGAAACACCTTTAGAACCACCCCCTCCCTAATCCGTAGTCATTTGATGAGATTACAGGAATGGAATCTAGACACCTGTTTTATTATCAGACACCAAGGTGACTGGTATGTAGACCAAAGACTGAGGATAATTAGTATAAACAGTGAGGACCTGTATAGGAGCAGGAGTGGACTGAAGATTCAAGATGAGAATGCTTCATAAAACAGGATTGGAGCCTGATATTCAAGGAAAGGTAGGATTTAGTGAGTCAATAACGCCTCAGTGTTCCTGAGATGTTTGTATTCTCTGTATTTCTTAAGGGTTTCTTTATTTCATTTAATTCACATTTATTATGCACCAGCCTGTGTCATGTACTCTAAGTGATTAAGCTGTACCATCTTTATTCCTGGGGACCTTAGGCTTAGCAAATAGGTGACCATATGAGTGCAACTGTAGAAGCTTAAGGTAACAGTGGAAAGGATATATAATGCTATGGAATTCTTAGAGATAATGCCTCATAAATAAGAATTTTTATAGTAAAAGGGGGAAAGAAAAAGCCTCTTTAGGGAGACAGAACCATAGTTGCTAAACACAGGTGTTTAACAGCATGGCACATCAATTCTGATTTGGGAAGTAATGGGAAATTAAGAGACCTGTCAGGTCTTAAAAAAAATCAAAGTGAGATGACTATAAGAGAAAAAAAAACTTGAGATCCACTGTTTTTCAAAAGGTCATTAGTGTCTTTCAAGATGGCACCTGACAGGCTGAGATCAGCTTTTGGTGTAGTAGAGACTCGCACATGCTTTCAGGCAGGTACTAAAAGTTTAGAAGTCTGAGCTGTAAGAAATCTTGATTATTTAGAAATGCTAATTTTAAATCCATCTTCCAGACATACTTACATAAACTATCCTCCTCCCTTCAGGAAACAGGTTTCAGCCACTAAAGCCGAAGCAGAAAAGGATGGAGTCAAA
Source organism: Tonatia bakeri (assembly GCA_004024845.1). NCBI lineage: Eukaryota > Metazoa > Chordata > Mammalia > Chiroptera > Phyllostomidae > Tonatia > Tonatia bakeri. Next base: position 25,499 of record PVIA01013538.1, on the reverse strand, counting down.
GTCCCCACAACCCTGGCGGAATACTGCATCAAAACTAAAGTGCCTTCCAATGACAACAGTTCAGATTTGCTTTATGACTTGTATGATGACGACATTGATGATGAAGACGAGGAGGAGGAAGATGCCGACTGTTACGACGACGATGATTCTGGGAATGAGGAGTCGTGACGCGCTCCTTCAAGAAGCCCCTGTACTGCCCTGCCATCTCAGGCCAAAGGGAGGGGAGCAATGGGGACCTAGCAGTGGCCCCTCAGCAAAAACCTATCACGGGGGTGGGGAAAACAAACACAGCTCCTGCTGACTCCCCTTACGGATCTCAGTTTGCTCCTTTTTATGGACCTCTTAATGGAGAGAAGGTAATCCTCCACAGAATGTCTGAATTCTTGCATTCTTTACCCTTCCATCACTGTATTGATTCTTTTTTTTCCCCCCCTTCAAACCCAAACCCCTGACTCACTTCGTCTCCACAAAGTGTTCACAGCAAAACATGTTTGGTCTGTTTTTAGATTCTTGAAGAATTAAATAGTCTTTCATCAAGATGTTTAATGTGATTAAAGCTGGGAACCCATTGGGAGTTCACAAGTGCTGCATATGCTGGGTAGCAAAAGAAAATGGAAAAAAAACAACCCCATAAAACTCCCACAAAACAAACTTTAGAAAAAATTGCCAAGGTTTAGCTGCTCCATTTACATTAGTGTGTGTGCATTTGTTCAGCCCCATGGTGGTGAATTTTATTTCTTTCTCGTTTTAAAGTCTGGGGTACGGTGGGCATCAGGGACTCTGTGCGAAGACTGATGAAGTGTGTTCCTAAGGGCACAGAGCTCCTTCAGTTTCCAGGAAATCATCCTAACACAGAGGCCTCAGCTATTCTGAGGATAGAAATCTGATTTTGGTTTTTGAAATCGATTGGGATCTAAAGCTTGAAATAAATATTCATACTTTGCATAGAACTGAGCACTTGATTGCTATTTATTTAAAAAGCAGAGTTCCTCCCCTGCCCCCAAGGAGTGGGGGGGGGGAGAGAGAGTGTGTGTGTGTGTGTGTGTAGTCTTAGTGATGGCAACGAGTTAAAAATCATGCCAATTTTGGTTGATGCTGCTGGGGGGGGAGTAAAAACTGGTGACCACTGTTGGGAGAGAAAACATGTCTTATATATTTAAAAAGGCCTTTCCCTCAAAGATACACTCTCACCATGAGGATTTCTTTAAGTAGCCAGTTTTAATGACTCAGTATTAATACTAGGTGCATGTGTTAAGATTTTGGTTTCCATTGAGCTAGTGATAACTGTGGATATATGTGAGACATGCGTGACCGGTTACCTTTCCTCCTTGGATGTGACCTGGACTTTGCTCTCCTTTCAATGTACTCTGGCTGTGGAGCGCAAGTAGAAGTTGTGCATGGAGCTTGCCCTGGGCTTGTTCTGACACTTCGGCAGGGCCGAGGGAGTTGGCAGCAGGCAGTGTCTGGGTGATGCTAGAGCTTCCTGCCATGTAATTGCTGCAGCTTTGATTTTCCCAGTCTCAATCATGTGTTTGCCAATCAATTCTGAGATCCATCAGCCTTCACCAACTAGAGATTTCAGAACTTGATGGTGATTTTTGTTTCTTGTGGGAGTTGGCCAGTTCATACAAGAGCAGTGTTCTTTCAGTGGGGAAAATCGTTAAAATGTAAAATCATAGGTTTTGGAAGGAAAATACAGCAGAGACCAACTATAATTCTACTGCAGATCCCTGTGCACTAGTGTCAACTCCTTTTCTTCAGATCTTTAACTCAGAAAGAACAAAAGGGTTGACGAAGGACAGGGTAGGATGGATCCTAGGACAGAGTAGGTGATGCTTACTTCCTTAGCTCCTCCTTCCTTTCTGATCTCAGGGTTTTCATTAGCTCTTCAAACTCTCCAAACGTTCGCTAATTCCCAGCAACTCTCTGGCCTCTGAAGTTTGATCTAATATTGAGAACATTTAACGTGCTTAGGTTCAAATGGGGCAGTATTGAGCCTGATCCCCATAGGGCCAGGGCTACTTGCACCCTTGAATTTAGAGATTCCAGTCAGATTCAGAAAACAGCAGTTCTCTATGGCAAACTGCAGACTTCGCTAAGAAGGATCATCCTTCTTAGGAGACTTCCCACGCTTAAGTAATGCTTCCAAACAACCAGCAAACCCCCTGGAGCCCAGTCCCTCATAATGCTGATTACCCCCCCCCCCGCCCCCTCCCCACACGTACGTTTACAGCTGGTAGCTTGGTCTTACTTTATCAGAGCCCTAAAATTAAGCTTATCCCTTACTGCTAAAAAGCATCTTTCCCAGGGCAGGGCAGGCCAGGCCAGGCATCTTGGTGTTCGTGGGAGGTGCTATGCTGCTTGTCCGATTAGGCCCTGTCGGCCTGTTGCACGTTGACTCAGGGAGCCAGAGAGCCAGGTGGAGCTTGTACCTCTCAGCCCTGTGGGGTGTCACTATTTAGGGCTGGGTTTGTCTCCGATAAGAGTACAATCAGAAAAGACTGGGGTATGTTGATTTGCTAGCAGGTAGACATTCTTTCTGATAGCTCACACTGACTTGTAAAACCCAGATGCTGGTTCCAGAGAGCTGTCTTGAGCACACATCCTGTGGCAAAAGAAAACTTGAGCTTGTAACTTTCTTTTTAGGAGTTAAGGTCTCAGGCTAGAAGCTTGTGCTCATTTGGGATAACAAACTCAAATCCTGCATCATTTTTAGATTCCTTTTGATTCTAGTGGAGGCCTCTCTGGGTGCTCGTCAGGTCTGTTTTTTGAGGCTGGGTGGAGAAAATACAGTGTCATGCTTCCGTTGTTGCTTCTCCAGTCTTCCCCTCCCTGTTTCAATCATTCCGGAGTTCTTTTCTAAGCCAGACAGGTTGTTTGTTTGTTTTCCCTTCCTTTTCCTTTTTCGATAGTATCTTCTTTCCTCTTCCCTGGTAATTATTTGCGTGTTTATTTGCTACTTCCTTATTTTGGGGACACTTATAGTAAGAGATTGAAGGGGAAAACGTGTAGTTTCTCTACTGAAAATTAACTCTCCACCCCTCCTCCCATCCTGATTTTTAAAAAAAGTTTACATTTACAAAAAGATTCAGATGCAATTTTCAACTTTTCTGAAACCAGCAGGTCACACCCGACTTTAATAGTTTTCTTAGCTGAAGTTGTAGGTGTTTTTTCAGTTTAACTTATGAGAAAAGAATATCTGATGCATTTTGTGTTGAACTTCCCCTTTAGTGGTTTATTTTGTCCTTTTCTGCCCGTCTGTCTACTAATGAAATGTGAAATAAAATATACCTGTATTGCTACTTCCCCATGGGATGACCCTCTTTTTTTCCCTTTGTTAAAATTAAAGGTGGTCTCAGTATTTCTGCTGTTCCCTTGCAGATTATGCCCAGGACTCAGCTGATTAAAATTAAACAACAAAAACCAACTCTGGCTGACCTGCCTTTTATGACATTTGGTTCAGCTCACCTTGTAGAATATTCCCAATCCCTACCTAGCTTTAAGAAAGGTTATTAAAGACACAGCCATTTGTTAACCGTGATTCTGAAATAGGGCACAGTCTACCAGCACAAGTAGGTCAGTGGAAGGGAGAGTGCTCCACTGCCCTCCTTAGAGGGGCATTTGTTTTCACTGTCATTTACCTTGCGAACTTCCTGCTGATAAAAGCAAGGATCAAGCATCAAACAGATCACAGTTTAATAAAAGTTCCCACTTAGTTTCAGTTGTGGACACTTACCTGTTATTTTTAAAAGCCAGGATCCCAAGCTGTGGATTAACAGCAGCGCATGTCCAGTATGATGAAATGACCATTGATTTTAGAGTCAAAGGCAGAAAAGGTAAAGAGTGGCTCTGGGCTGGTTTTGGCATACTGATCTGACCAATACTTGACTTGAAGCAATACTCACTTTACTTGCTTATTTAGCCTAGTCAACACTTCTGAGTTGCTAGCCACACTGTGGCACAGCTGTGCCTCAGACCACTGATGGAAGCCGCCTCCTGCTGGACACACAGGAATAGTTTATGGCCCTGGCTCCTCCCTGCCTGGTGGCCTGGAAGCGAGAGGGAGGACTGGACTAGTTCAGGGGGAGTCAGAATCCCGGTCCCAGGTGAACGGTTTCATGCGATTATCTGGAGCAGACACTTAGCCCAGGATCTGCTTACCTACTTCGTACCACCCTGGCTCCTTAGTCACCTGTTCCACCACACACTTGACTGTCAAACAAGACTGATTGATTGGTTGATGAAAACAAAGGTTTAGCTGTTCAAACTTACTCTCTCACAGGCCTAGAACCATGTTAGTAATTACCACCTTTGGTCTTTGGGAAATTACCCTGCCATGGCATTCTTGCTGATGGAGTCTGTAAGAGACTGCAAAGTTAACTTCGATAAACACTTCCCGTGCCCTGTCAGGAGCTGTTGCTGTCCTGCCAGCTGTACCAGTTACCTCCACTCCCTGGACGCTGACTGGGGCCAAGGCAAGAGAAGGGCCGAGCAAAGAAAGGAATACCAATTTAAGCCTTCACAACCTGTTGTCAGGAAGACTGACCGCGTGAGCTCTTCTTCAGCCCTGTGGAGTCCAAGAGTCCCTAGAACCATAATGAAGACGGCCCTGACCCTGGGCTGTCCTTCAGTCACACCACACAGAGACTGTGTATGCTCTCAGAACTTTATTAGGTGGACTCTGGGCAAAAGAGAAAACCCCTGAAGCAGCTGCCCACCTGGTTCAGGACAACTGGAAGTAGAGGAGCCTTTGCATGGAGACGTGCTCTCATGGAGCATATCTTTGATTTTTTTTTAAAGGGGAGCTGACTGGCTGAACATCTCTGAGCACAAAATCAGATTATTATTAAAATGGTCAGCCAGAGGAAGGCAAGTCTTTGGGGACAAGACTAGACCAGAAGCAGATGCCCCTGCTCTGTGTGCCACTTGGATGTTGAGCAGGGGGATGTGTCTGCTATTCCCAGATCAAGATTTGGCAGAAGGAAAACATGACGGATGACAAAAGGACCAGTTTCTCCGTAAGAGGGGTAAAAGAATTACACAGGGAAGAAAACTCAAATAATGGTTTACAAGGGCACGAGATAAGTCGTGATTCTTCATTGGTACCTGACCCCATTACCCAACCGCCTTAATCCAGCCCTTCCAGACACTGCCCCTAGCAGCTTCCCGGCAGAGGGGCTATGTGGAAGGCTTGAAGGCAGAAAGGGGGAGGGGGCTTATTTTGCTACAGTGAAAAGGGGCTTCAGTGGGGAGCAGCACCTGCAACCCTCCCACTCCCCCAAGGCTTCTGTCACATTTACAAATACATACATAAATACATTACATACAAGCGAGTCTGGGAGGGAGGCTCCCCACAGAGGCTCAGCTGACACAGTTACACGTCTCAGGAATTCTAGGAAAGGGTGCTGGGCTCCCAGAAATGGGCTCCATGTGTTCTCGCCCACCCACTCTTCGCGGTTCAGTTTGTCCAGTATGGAGAGTTGCCGTAGGCAGGTTTGGAGGCTTGCGACTTGGGCTGCAGGGAGCTGGGCTGGCTGCGCTGACCCGAGCCACTCTGAGGAGGATGAGAGAAGGCTGTCAAGGCTGGAGCAGAACCCCGAACCCAGGGCAGGGTGGCTGCTGCCATCACTGAGCTCACCTGGGCATCCTGGGGAAGGTGGTGGTGTAACAGCTGTGAGTGAGGCTGCTGGTGGGCGGGCAGGATGTGCAAGAATGGTGGGGGTGCATAACCAGGAGCTGCTCCAGGGGCCAGAGGCCCAGTGGAACCCAAGGCTGAGGGCAGGCTGAACGGTGGAGGGGTCCCTGCATGAAATCCCTGCTTGTCAAAAGTCTATAGGGCAAAGAGACAATGGTGAGGACCAGCCTGGGTTACACCTCCCACCAACCAGTACACCCACCCACCTGTTCCTCCCTCACCTGAGTCGTCTTGTAGACAGAACCAGTCATATCAGGTAGGCCAGTGGTGCTTGAAGACACGGACACTCCTAGGAGAAAAAGCAGTTCCCAGCTCCAGCCACCCCACCTCCAGGGGCACTCTGGGGTAGCCTTGCCTGAGGAGTCAGGGAGGAGATAACTACTCTGGGCCTCAATCCTGGAAAGGAGGGGCAGACGCTACCTTTGCCAGGCCCAGAACCTGCAGACTTGTTTTGTGCCTGTGATGATCCACCATAGCCACCCTTGGTGTAGTCTCCCGCTGCTGTCCCCTGGGTCAGGTCATCATAACCTAGCATAGCAGGGTACAAGAGGCATGTGTGAGCTAGGCAAGCCTGTCCTACCCATCTCTCTGTGCTGAGAGCACCCCTTACCTGTGCTATAGCTGTGCTGGCCATAACCACTGGCCTGCTGGAAAGGGGTGGTGGGGGTGCTGAGGTTCACACCATGCTGCTTGGCTGAGGCTGGAGGGACCTGGTGAGGCAAGCAGGAGAAGCATAAGAGGAGCAGATCTGGTGCCCCTGGCTTAGTGTAAGGCAGCAGGTGGCACAATCTCAAGGGGCCAGTGTTTATGAGTGATTCAACACATGCTGGATATAAAAATACATAGAGACGCAACCTTCACCCCCAGCCCAAACATTCCTGAAGGCCAGGTGAAACTCCCAGTGGAGTCACACTCCTGTCTCTCTGCTTCTCCCCACAGCTGAAATTACAGATCTCACAGATACTCACAAACATGGTGGGCCCATACTGGAAGGCACTGGGCACGCCTGTGTAGTAGGGGAGGCCAGTGTAGCTGTAGCCATGTGGCAGTGCAGGATTCAGAAAGGGCTGCTGGGGGGTGTGGTGGGCCTGGGATTGGCTCTGCTGTGCCTGAGCCAGTGTGGTAGGGGGCGCAGGGGATGCAGAGTCACCTCGGCCAAACTTTGTGACATCACCTAGGAAAAGAGGAACACTGATTCTAGTCACTGTCCTTATCCAACCAGGAAAAAAAGCCAGGGTATTTCCTGCAAACCAGAACAGGTCTGGCAGCAGACTCAACACTGGGGAGCTAGCAGGCCTCTCTTAGCCCTTCTGTTTCCAGATGCCTGGGATTAGCTATATGCCAGTCTGATGCACACCGCCAGCCCACCCCCGTTTCCTGAACGAAGACTAACCTGAATATGGGTTATTAGTGAGGCTCCCATCACGGCTGGCAAGGGCTGTGGGCGTAGCAAAGGGAATTCCGTAGTAATCCTAGGAGAGACCAGGGAGGCTCCATAAGCAGAACAGCCTTGACCCACTTCCTGGACAGCAGGCCCAGCAGGCAGCATAGATACTCCTTGTGATGCCACACTCCTGGGAAAACCTAGGCCCCAGGGACGTCACGTGCACATTCACAAAGTAAATGGTGCTTGCTGGAGTGGTACAATGTGGCAGCCACAAAGCACACAGCATGCAAACACCCTGACCAACTGTCAGGCTTCCATGGGCAGAGCCCCGGGAGGTCCAATCTAACACACCCATTTGACGCTGCAGATGGATGCTGGTGAATGCCAGTGGCAGAACCAACTCTGCTGGCATTTCCTACGTGAGAGATTCTAAAAAGCAGCTATGAAAGTTGACAGTAGAACCCAGAAAGGAGTCAGCAGGAGATGAGGTGCCTAAAGGATTTAACAGGGGTCAGGGCAGCAATGCCAGGTACGCACAAATACAAGCAGGACCCCAGGTTAAGGTGCTGAACTGGTCTCTCATCACCCACTCTGCCCTGGCAACACCGACACCCCATACGAGCCAGGGGAAATATGGGTACCAAGAGGGTAAAACAGTGGAGCTCTGTGGAAAAGGGGAGGCCTGCCCTGACTCTTACTACCTGGGGCTCTGTAGTCCCAAACATCCCGCACCCTAGCCTGAGCAGAGGGAAAGCCCTTCTGCTTTCGTAGTGGGCAACAGTGCCTGGTCAGAACCATCTTGGCTAAGAATGGCATCTACATTCTCCTTCAGCCTGATTTTCCAGACAACTTGTAGCATCCTCAGCCCAGGAACCCAGGAGGAGGCAGGGCTAGGAAAACAGAGCTAGTCGGAACACAACTGAGAACAGGCCTGGAGAAAGTGGGGATGGGGAGCTCTTTCATAGAAGAAAAGAAAACCCAAAGGTGAGAACAAAAGGGTGCCAGAGGCTAAGGAATGACGAAGGGGAAAATGAAAGCACTGTATCTCAAAAGGGAGACTCAGAAGTGATTGCTTCTAAGGCACAAAACAATAAAAGAAATACAAGGTAGATGACTCCTAGGACTGGGATTCCAACGAGCCACTACCCGGGGGTCTGACTAGGACCTACATGCAGTGGCACTCAGGGCCACCTTCTGCATCCCATCCCTAATGCCCTGGGGCTCCCAGGCCAGATGGTTGTGAGCAGGGAGTCCAGGGCCACTTCCAGCTTCCACACAGAGCCCCAAGGCTCAGACAGCCCCTCATGCTTTCAACACCCTTTCACTGGGGATGTGGGCAACAGCTGGAGTCCAGCAGGCCCTTGGGCAGCAGTGAATGGGCTGCTGGTCTGTGTATGGGGCCCAGCTACCAGCCCCTTCCTTTTAGATATACTTCAGCAGATGGAGGATGTTCTACTGTGAGCCCACAGCTTCAGCCCCTGGGAACAGGAGATGAAGGTAATGCCTGCAGCTCCCTGAGCTCTCTGTGGCTAGTGGGGATGGGTGGGGGTGGGGAGTGGAGAGCATCACCAATGGGAAGGAAGAACACCTCATTGGGGAGAAAACAGCTTCTCTGGGTAACAGAAAAGACCACATCCACCAGAGGGGACACTAGTATCCAGACAGCTTTTTCTTCCCAACAATGTGACAGAGAGAGGCCCTGGGCTACTAAAAATGATCAGGTGTCTGGGAAACCAGAGCTGGAGAGGAGCGGTGATGCAGGAGCCTGCAGGCTGTCAGAGCAGGGAGCACGCTCTCCTCCACTGCAGTCCTGTTCAGCTGGTCATCCCAGGGAGGGCCCAGTGCCTCATCCTTGTAGCAAGGGTCAGAACACAGAGGCAGCCCTGGCCTCAGAATGTGGCTGCAGCAACCAGGGAGACGCTGGGGCTAGCACTCTTGCAAACCATGATGGCAGGCGAGACCCAGAAGGGCCCTTAAAGACTGTCAGCTCTAGCCACTCACTCAGCTGGGGACACTTCAGTAGGTGCCATCACAAGCTTTACCAGTGCCCACCTCAGAAGCTGAAGACACTGAATGGCACTGTGAAGAAAACTAACCCCAGGGGCAGGCAAACACCACCAGTCTGTGTCATACAGATCATCTTCTCCTTTTTCTTTTAAGGGGAAGATGAGAGAAGAGAACGACCCACAGTTAGTGCAGGTGCTGTCTACTGGGGCCCCAGGTCCCAGAGGTCTTTATGTTCCCCAGGGATGAGCACGGACACTCATGTGCCCAAGCTATAGATGTGCGGGCACAACTAACAAAAGGAAGCAGCTCCCTCAGCCTGAGGCGGAGGGTCCGGAGGACCAGGCAGGGCAGGCAATCAAGGCAAAGGGAGGAAGGACCTGTGATAAGAGCCTCAATCCCCTGACCCCCACAGCCATACCCCACTCACCACTGGCAGCCGCGACTGCAGCATCTGGAGCTCATCATAGCCGTAGATCTGTGTGAGGACCAAAAAGGGTGTTAGGGACCATATATTACCCCTGGGAAGCCCAGACCAATGTGGCGGCTAAACAGGATGGGAGAACAGGACACACTCGGGGGGGACCTGGAAGAGCTGCTTTGAGAAGACACCCTACCTTGATGGAGCCAGGATGGGAGATATACGAGGGGTACAACTGGCAGACATGGAAGGGCTCCGGGAAGGAGTGGTAGCAACCCACAGCCTCCTTCACCAGGTGCTGCCAAGTGCCAGCCCCCGAGGGCGGGGGAGCTAAGGCCGGCCAGAGCTCCACCGTGCACTCACCGGGTAGGCAGGAAGCAGTCCTCCAGGGCCCACGAGGTACTGGTTGTGCAGCAGAGGAGGCACCCCCTGGGGCAGGTTGGGGGGCGCTTTGCCTAAGAAAAGTCAAGAAAAGTAAAGTGGCTGCCACAAACAGTAAGATTCCTCAGCTACTGCAGGGCTGGGAGTGTTGAGCACACTGTCATAGTCCTGCCCTAATTGAGGCCACAGCCAAGAAGCCAGGGGTGGAGAGATACAGAGGGCTGTGCTTCTCCTGCCTTTGGGCTGTGCCCATGCTGGGACGGAAAGACTGACCCCACCCCACCACTCCTGAAGGCCACACTGCACTGGACAAACCTCAACATAAGGAACCAGACTCCTCCTGAGAACAGAAGGAATGCTGAGCGGGCACTGCCGGGAGAGGGACAAGGCGTTTCAAAGGTGGGTTTTAGCAGTTTCCACCCAACTACAGTTTGCTTGGCTCACACAGACTGCCCAGGTGTGGCTGACAGGCAATCAGTTACATAAAAAGACCAGGGGCCAATGACATCTTCTCTCTGGCCCTCTACGTCACCGTCACCACGTCATTGCAGCTCCAGGGATGAGTGAGAACAGAAGAGACTGGGGAGCCAGAAGCACAAAGGCTGCCAGAATCCTGCCCAGGGGAGCCCATCCAGAAAGACCAATTTCACCCATCCCCACCCGTACCAGGGGCAGAAGGACTGGGCTTCGAGAGGTCAGTGGAACAAAGAGGACAAGTGACCACGGCGGGCTGGAGGAAGACTATGATCCTCAGGTGCATGGCATCCTGACAACCTCTGGGCATCCTCCCTGGGAAGCCAAGTGTGCACCTTTGAGGGGCTGGGGGTAGGTGGGAAAGGCCTCTGAGGCACACACCTGAGGTCACCAAGGGCGTGGCTCTGGTACTGCTGGGAGCGCTGGAGGTGGCCCCACCCAGGCAGAGGCTATTCCCCGTGTTCATGCTGCTGAGCCCTGAGGACGCGGCACTCGAGGCGGAGGTTGCTGCTGCTGAGAAGGTGGCTGAGGGCTGGAGAGGAGGAGTGCTCTCCACACTGGCGTGCTGGCAAAATAAAAAAGCCAGGACACATGGATCTGGGGGAAAGCATGAGAGGCTGGAGAACCTGGCCTGGCATCTGGGCCTGCAGTGTTGAGATTCTGACCTGAGGGACTCTGTGCTCATTGCTTGTATGACCACACACTAGCCTCCGTCGCCCCTCACACGGCAGTTAGGTGAGGCCATCAGAACACAACCTTTAAGTATCAGGACTATTAAAGCTGAACTTTATAAACAAAACCGTACTAAAAATTCTTATAGTTGCTTGTGCTCTGGTATATGCACAGGGTATTGAAACCCCAAGTAAATCATAAATGAACACAGACCGTCTGAGTATGAGGCGAGAACCCACCTCACAGAAAGCAAGTAGTCTCAGGAGAGATGAGAGAGAGACCACAAGCAGCCCAGCCCAAGTCAGAGCCTTCTGGGGACATCCGTCCATCAGGCTGCTCTGATCTGGAAGTCACAGGTGGCTGAGAGGCCTTTGCTCCAGAACCTGGTGACACTTTGCAGGCCACCAGGGCCTACCTAGAAGGGCATGGCCTGCCCCAATGCCTACTCAGTATGATCCACCCAGAAAGGGTGAAACCAGAAGAAAGCTCTGCAGAGTCTGTGTTCCAGGAATCCTGCCTAGCTGCTCGGCTCCAGCTGGTAATAATGTGGGAGACATGCACCTGGTGGGGCAAAGCAAGGCCTAAAGAGGGAGGGAAAGGTTCTAGAAGACTGAGATCAGCCTCCAAACCAGAATGTGTGCAGAACAAAGAATCCCAGAAACTCCTGGAGGAGAAGCCAGAGAACAGGAAGCCTCGGGGAGGATGGGGCCGCCGCAGCCTGCTCCGCTTCCCACCGCACAGACAGCTCTGCGGGTCTCACCCCACAGGCTACCCAACCCAGTGGCCCAAGGGCCCTAGCACCCAGAACGGGTTCTGTAAGATAAAAATAGGGAAAATCGTGGTCTCCTGGGACTCCCCAGGACCCCTCTCCTCTCCCCTTCAGCCCAGACGGACAGAACCAGGGTGAGAAGAACCCAGGGTGCAGGGCAAAGGCTGTGCCAGAGGGCTCCACGGAGCAGGGCGAACCAGGCCAGAACACTCCATGCTCATCTCGTGGGTCCAGGCTTCCTGCCAAGAGCAGCTTTCTAGAGAACCAGTTCCTGGTTTGCTGAAAGGGACTCAAGAGGTATCCAGCAAACCTCCTACATCAAGCTGACCCTGACAGGGCTTTTATCTCTGCCCCCCACATCCCAGACCTGTGAGGGCAACACGTTGCTGCAGTAACAGGCCTCCATCCATTCAAAGGGCTTGCTCAGTGCATCTGGTGGGGCTGTGCAGTCAGCGCCTCAGGAGGGGCCCAGAAAAGCAGAGCTGCACCAAACCTTCCACAAGGACACGAAGATCAGGAGAAAACACACTTCCCTCATAACCTTCAGATGGGGAAGACCTAACTTTATATAATGTGAGTAGGAAAGAGGGACTGATATATCTGACCATATAAAAATAAAAAATATTTATAAAACGACAAGTGTAGGGAAAATATCTGTACTCTACATTCAAGGCCTCTACATTTGAGGACTACTTACCAGACTCCCGAATGCAGAGTGCCTAGAAACAGACACCAAGGACCTGACAAATAAATGAGTAATATAAATTGCTCACGAAAAAGGAGTAATAATGGCTTTCCAATATGTAAAAAAAAAGATGGTCAACCTCATTCAGTTAAAAATTATACTGCCAGGTCATTTTTCTATTAACACAATGGAAAAACAGAAACACTCAATAACACCTCCCTGCTCGGGGACCCTTCCACCCAAACCCGGAGAGAGACATTTTGTTCTTTTTTTCAGGCACCTGTTTTCCCGCCAATCTTTAAGCTCAAGTCTCCCGGCACACGGTTAGGCATCACCCCACTCCCTGCCGCATCCCTACCTCACAACTGTTCACGCTCCGACCCGCCGCACCCAGACCGACTCCCACCACCGAAACCACGCTCCCAGCGTCAAACCTCGAGAAGCCGCACTTCAATAACCGCCCTCCAGGGCCACTTTTTGGCACATCAGGACTTTCAGTGGGCACCCACCTGTGCTCCCATTCTTGCCTCTCCACATTTCTACTTTGTTCCTATCACCCTCCCCAAAGCCTCTGCCTTTGATTTGGGGGAAATGGCCTGAGACGGCCAAAGCTAACAGTGAACAGAACACCTACTGCCACAACTAGGACATGACCACCAACAAACTGGAACGCAGCTACACTGACAAGGGTAAGAACCAGGGCCGTCAGTCTCGGAGAGATACGCGTGTGCACACAGCGATATTCTGACATTGGGCTGCACAAACCAACAGAGGGTTAGCCAGGAAAAATGGCCTTGATTAAAGCTGACTTTTAGTGGAGCCCAAACTGAAGTTAGCAATGAGCCCCTTTCTTCTAAAAGCTTCCAAATAGCTCAACATAACATTTCCCAGAAAAATAAGTCACCCCCGCTAGGCAGAAAGGTCTCCTATAATGAACAGAAAGTTCAGTGAATTCTTGGGAGTAAATTCACCACCTATCACATATCAGGTCTGGGGAAGCAACTACTCCACAGAGGCATGAACTTTGAAAGCAAAATGTCTTCCACGGTGCACCAAACACACACCTAGAATGAGACATCATAGCCAAACAACTCCAGAATATCTCAGACATTCAAAATCCACAAACTGAAGGCCCATTTGCAGGTGACTAAGCTCCAAGCTCGCTGAGCAGGGCGGTGGAGGGGGAGCCGAGAGGACACTTACTGTGTGGGACGTGCTGGAGGAGAGAGCTGCGTGTGCAGAGGAGAGGCCGCTCTGATGGCTGGGGAGTGAACTGGAAGACAAAACAGAGCACCATGCACGTCCATCCAAGTCATTCCACAGGAATGGAGCCCCCCATGTCTAGGTGAGCAGGATATAAGCTGACCCCGTCCCTTCAGCGGAAGGTTCAGCTTCATACCCATCACCTGGAAACCCAGTCCAGGGCATCTGGTGGTTAGAATGATCTAAAGGATCACCCACCACAAGGCTCTGGGACATCCTGTCCTGGGAAACCTCCAGGCCAGCGGTAACTATCTGCTCTTTATACTGGAAAAACAACAGGACTGCACTAAGAACACTCAGCTGTAGAGACCCCATTACATATGTGTGTTGGAAGACAGTTCCTACGTTCAACCGCACATGCCAGATTCAGAGCCAGAAGTGCCATCAAATCCAGAATTCAATTCAAATGCCTTTGCTCCTGGCTTAAAGTGAGAAAGAGGTGAACCCTCCTTAGAAGACACAGGGTGATGCCCTGACTGGTGTGGCTCAGTTGGTTGAGCCTCATCCTGCAAAGTGAAAGGTCATCGGTGTGATTCCCAGTCAGGGCACATGCCTGGGGTGCGCACCGGTCCCCAGTTGGGGGTGTGCCAGAAGCAACAGACTGACGTTTCTATCTCTAACATTGATGTTTCTCTCCCTTTCTCCCCGCTTCCCCTCTCTTTAAAAATAAATCACTAAAATATTGGACAGGGTGGGGGAGACACAAGGTGAGAATCAAATGAAACCCACTGTCTTACACACTGTTGTAGTAACTTGATCTGTGAAGCCATGACAAGTGCAAGTCGCAGACCTGCTCGGAAACCCAAGGGCATTCTCAGTCTGCATCAGGGACAGGGGCCCAGAGCTGGGAGGAGAGGCTCAGCTAGTGGCACCCTCCTGAGGGTCAAAAAAGAGCAGCAGCAACCCCTTGGCTCCACCCTATATTCCCAAGGGGCCAAGTGCTCTGTGATAGCAGAGGCGCTACAAGCAGGCAAAGTTTTCATCTCCAGTGCTTTCGTGACTCCACCCAGCCCAAATCTACTGTACGGCATTATTGCAAAGGCCAGCATGCTGTGCTAGGGGCAACAAGTAGGTTTAGCTCACGGAAAGAGCCTTCTATGAGGGCTCTAGGACTTCACCCCAGTATGCCTCTCACTCTGGGCCCATTATTTTCCTCATACCTGCTAAGCTGGGAGAGGGGGCTGCTGGACAGGTCACCAGGCTGGGACAAGGAGGGCAAAGTGGCAGTGTGCTGAGGTGCAGAGGGTAGAAGCGTATTGCAGGAGGTGGTGCTGGGCAGGGAGCCCACAGACGGGAGGGCGGAGGGAGGGTCTGTTGTCTTTGGAGCTGGAACAGATGAAGCAACTGAAAGAAACAGATCTGTTTAATTCCAGATCCCACCATGAGTATCTGAAACGAGCTCAATGTCTACAACATGTCGGGCTCAGCTGAGACACACAAAGTTACATCCCCCACAAAAAATGCCCAAGCGTATCTCCAGTCTTCTGTCAGATACGACTATCAGGACACACGATGGTAAAATGCACAGGATCCAAGCAGAGTAGGAAATGATACATTTATCATCATAAACTGCCCTGTGATGTGGACGTACTTCTCCCAACTGAAGGAAGCTGGTCAACCCTAAAGCCACACCCAGAAAGAGGCTCTGAGCTTGACATATATAATTATAAAGTGAGGAAAATTTTCCTTAAAAAGTACAATAGGCAACAGTGAAAATCGGTCCACCCAAGAGCTAGGTCTTTGCTTCTATCACATCGGCATCAAACCAAGCTGACCTCGTGAAAGCTCAAAGCCAATTTAGGGCAGGTGGGTGGGGGCTAAGAGCCCAGGGTACACACATTGTGGAGTTCCGTGTGCCTAAAATCTGCAGAAAGAACACACAGCTGCTGTCCAACACCTACTTTCAAAGCCACAGAGAGCACTTCCCTCACCTGTGTTTGAAGACGCCAGCCTGCGAGTACGTCAGGCTTTGAGAAGACCAGGAGTGCAGCAACCCTAACCGCAGACAAGACTCAGTTTTAGTGCCGTCCACACATACAAGTCGGGTATGTGCTTGGAAACAAAGCATCACTGTCTTTTCCAGTCAGGAGGGAGAAGGGACTTGACCCTCCTGCAGCACACCCTGGAAGCCAGCAGAAGACACACCAGCTCCTAAAGGGAAGGACAATCTGAAAACAAACATGGGCAGCGACAGTCCCAACACACGGTGCAGTCAATTCTTAGAGTGGCCTTTCCCTTCCTGAGGCTGGCTCACTATCGACATTCCACTCCAAACACGACACCTGTTCTTACAGAAACCAGATGAACACACTGCCCTGACCTAAAGCTCAGATGCTGGAAGTCCAAGCCTTCGATCACGCTGACGACGGGTCCACAAAAAGCTGCTTGAAGAACAAGTGTGTGTGTGTGAGTGGAAGAGAGAGACAGGAAGTGGGGAAGAGAGTATGGGAGATAAAACCTATCTAACATGCATGCTGTATTTTCCAGACACTTCCTATCTTATGATCTCATTTAAACACCTCCAACTGATCTAGTGCACCTCTGTGTATTCTCAACCCCATGTCTGCACAGAAGAAACTTGCTGCCGTGGCTCCTGAAATAAGAACTTCCTCGGACATCCAAGGTTCTCTGAGCTATCAGTGCTTCTCCGAATGGCTCCGGCAGCCCGGCAATACCAAAGCTCTGGGCAAACCATACATGTCTTTTCAATTCCTACTGAGGCCCAGACCAGGCCTGATAAAATTCTATGCCTGTGTTCCAAAAAATAATTGTAAATAAAGACAGTCTTTCTGGCTTCCATACTCAATACCCACTTGCCTTACTGAATGACCACTGAAAATCACTGCAATAAACAATCGCAGACAGGCTAGCCAAGAACAAAAAGGAAAAAGAAAAAGAAACACCTAACAGAGATTCACCTGCACCACATGCAGTGATTCCTCAGCTGTACTGGAACTGGCGGGGGTGAGGGCGGGGAATCCCCTCGTTCTCTCCCAAGTCTTCACCATGAGCAACATCTCTCGCTTCCTACCGACAGTCTGTCAGGGTCTGCAGGCAACCAACACGTCTCTCCTGAGCCAGCACACCAGTGTCGGCTTTAGAAGTCTTGCACATTATCGGGGTGGGAGTCCTCTGACCATCTTAGAACCTGTATCTCTGAGCAAAGTATCTTTTACATCAATGCTACACTCTAGGTGCAGTCTAACTAAGGCAGAATAATGTGAGATCACTTCATTTCTGATAATACCACCAGCTACAACCTGGTCCCACGGTAATCTCCAGCTGAACGTCCAGCCCCCACCAAAGAAAAGATGCCAACAATGGATGAGAAGTAGCTATCAGAAAAAATTTAAAAGGACTATTTTTGTAGAATCAGATGTTAACCTACTGTGTTCCCCATCAAGTCAGTGACGCTCATTTTTGCTTGGTTCCCATTACCCGTGACAAGATTCGGTAGTTTGTACACTTACTGTCTATCGTCTGCTGACTTCGACCACCACCATGTCCATTCTGTAAGGAAGAGAAAATAAGGTGAACCCAGAAAATCAAAAAACTCAGATGACTTTCTTTTAGGGTGTAGCCACAAACACACGGATCACCATCAAGGCCTGTTTTGTCTTTTTATACAATGAGGGGCATTTTGTCTTTTATATACAATTTAGGACAAATTGTTAATAAATCCCAAGGGGCTGACATTTTTGAAAATCATACTGGGAATTTAGAGAAGTTAACAAGGACACAACATCACAGAGACCCAAATCACAGAGAACAGGCCTAAAAATTATTAAGCATTACGAAGAACTTAGGAACTCTCATTGTATTGAAATCACCAGAAAGAAGCCTTTTTGTCTCAGGTATAGTCTTGCCTCCTATCGATCATGCAATAAAGAAAAAGTTTCCAAATTATAAAACGAAGATAGCTTTCAAACAAGGAATGATACTTTATTTTAACAGCAAATGGTTCTCAGAGGAAAAGAGATGTTACTTTGAAAAATGGCTTTTCTGAACTGAGTGGGGGAAGTGGGGGTTAGGACAGTGTGGTAGTCCCAAAAAGAGCAGAACATAAAGCAGCCGATTTAGTTTTAACCGTAAGGCATTTCATTAGAGCCCGCTCACATGGGAAACTTCTGCTTCTGCAGATCAAGCAGGGGAGACGGGGCGTGGAGGGATCGCTAACGGAGACCCCGAGCTTCAGACGCGGCCGCCAGGGGCAGAAAGAGGCTAACAGAAATGTCCTCCTTACAGATGTCAAACCACTAAAGAAAAAGACAAACCTTACAGATGTTACCTCTACATTAACCCAAATCCAGTACAATTTCTGTTCATGAAATGTTATTTACAACACATTTTATTTTTTAAACAGTTTGAAATTATTTACAAGAAATCTAAACAATAAAACAATTGTGAGAAAAACACTCATCAGTTTAAAAGGTTAAAGTTGGGGAAAGAGAAACATAACAATGCGTAGAGAGCCACCAAAGCTCCATGCTTCTGCCACTCTCTCAACTGAGATCACTGCTCACTAACTGCAGACACGCACCGCAGAGCACATGCATCCTGAGCAGCACAGACCCTGGCACACGGGGACGCCTTCTCAAAATTACACCAGACCAAAACGATGGGAAAGGGGACTGGGAAACAGCCGTCATCAGACCTGAGGAATGTTTCATTCCACCTTGAAAACTATTTTTAAAACACAAACCACAGACAACCCGACACAACGCAGGGGTCACATTATTGTGTTGGGGAAATGCTGGGCAGCAGAACAGTATTATCAAAGTAAAGTATCAAATGGCCAGGAAAACCAGAAAACTATAGGGGTTTGAGTTTAGCTAGCCAAGCCAAGAATGAGTGAACAAGTGATGTGTGTAAACCAAAAGAGAGAGGAAGGCAGAGCTGAAATTAAGATGTTGTGGAGGTAAAGATTTAAGCCTGGACAGTACGTAGTCTCACAGGTTCAGAAACTGTACAGACCAGCACTGCCCAAGGGAAGGTTCTGAGGTAACAGAAATATTCTGGCTTTTGGCCAGGAAGGAGGTGTGTGTTGATATGTGTCACTCCTCACACACAAAAAAGAGTAACAACCAATTTGAAAACAGAAAACAACCAGAACTGCCAGAAAATCAAACTGTATGGAAGTCCAACAACCAAGGAGTTGAAGAAATATTCCCTCCTAATGCTGGTAAGAGGGATAGAGATGGGCACCTGGCAGCCAGGGCGGGTGAAGCAGCAGCTTGCGGACCAGGTGGTCCCACACTGGCATCAGCTGGGAAGAACAACTCAGGAGTGAGACAGACTGCACAACCCAGGGTTCCAGTGCAGGAAACTAACACTCAAAACCTCTGGCTGTAAAAACCTGTGGGTTGTGTTGGCATGAGGACCTCCCAGTCCATTGGAGGGGGCCACAGGATCCTAGAATGTACACTAGCACACCCACCTGGGAATCAGCACCTGAATGGGCACAATCCACTTGTTGGAAGCGAGGGTAGTGACTGAACTCAGACAAGAACCAAGCAAGCTGCACTGTTCCCTCTCTGACCCCTCACCCACAATGCAACGAAGCAGGCTGCCTTGCCCTGGCGAATACCTAAGGCTCTGCCCCTCAGAATGAAACAGGTGCACCTACACAAAGAAATATGGCCCAAATGAAAGAACAGATCAAAATTCCAGAAAAAGAGCTAAGCGATGAGGAGATAGCCAACCTGTAAGATGCAGAGTTCAAAACACTGGTAATCAGGATACTCACAGAGATGACTGAGTACAGACACAAAATACAGGGAGTGAAGGCTATGCAGCGAGATAAAGGAAAACATACAGGGAACCGACAGTGAAGAGAAGGAAACTGGGACTCAAATCAATGATTTGGAGAAGGAAGAAATAAACATTCAAATGGAACAGAATGAAGAAACAAGAATGCAAAAAAATGGAGAGGCCTCAGAACCTCTGGGACGATTTTAAACATTCCAATGACAACTCATAAAGGTGTCAGAAGGAGAAGAGGAAAAGCAAGAAATTGAAAACTTATTTGAAAACATAATGAAGGAGAACTTCCCCAACCTGGCAAAGGAAATAGGTGTGCAAATCCAGGAAGCTCAGAGAGTCTCAAGAAGTTGGACCTAAGGAAGCACACACCAAGGCACATCATAATTATATTACCCAAGATTAAAGATAAGGGGAGAATCTTAAAAAGCAGCAAGAGAAAAGGAGACAGTAACCTACAAAGGAGTGCCCATAAGACTACCAGATGATTTCTCAAAAGAAACCCTATGGGCAAGAAGGGGCTGGAAAGAAGTATTCCAAGTCATGAAAGGCAAGGACCTACATCCCAGATTGCTCTATCCAGCAAAGCTTTCATTTAGAATGGAAGGGCAGATAAAGTGCTTCTCAGACAAGGCCAAGTTAAAGGAGTTCATCATCACTAAGCCCTTATATGAAATGTTAAAGGGGCTTATCTAAGAGAAGATCAAAACTATGAATACTAAAATGACAACTCACAACCATCAACACGTGATCCTAAAACAAAAACAAAAGCAAACTAAGCAAACGACTAGAACAGGAACAGAATCACAGAAATGGAGTCACATGGAGGGTTATCAACAGGGGAGCGGGAGAGGGAGAGAGGGGGGAAGGTACAGAGAGTAAGCAGCATAAATGGTAGATAGAAAATAGACAGGGGGAGGTTAAGAATAGTATATGAAATATAGAAACCAAAGAACTTATATGTATGACCCATGAACATGAACTAAGGGGCAGGGAGAATGCTGAAGGGAGGTGGGGTGCAGAGCAGAGGGCGATAAAGCTGAGAAAAAAATGGGACAACTTTAATAGCATAATCAATAAAATATACTTAAAATATACCATATGTGCATGTTCCTATATTCTTGCCACTAACCATGTATCTGGATACTGGGCATTTAAAATACAGTTAGCCCTGGCCAAGTGGCTCAGATGGCTGGAGCATCTGCCTGTGACAATGGTAATAGGTTGTGGGTCTGATCCCCAGTCAAGGCATGTATGGGAGGCATCCAATCGATGTTCCTTTCTCACACTGCCTTCTCTCTCACTCTCTGCCTTCCTTTTTCTCTAAAGCCAATAAACATATCCTCGGGTGAGGATTAAGTAAATAAATAAACAAACAAAAGGTGTGTCCAGGGAACTGAACTTTTATTTAATTTAAATAAACTACTACATGTGGCTAGCAGTTACCATATTGGAAAGCACAGGAATAAACTTTATGTTAAAGATGATGGGTCAAAAATATGTGGCTTCTCAATCAACGTGGACAAAATGAATATTCCAAGGGCATCCTTCTTTTCCCACTACGTCTGTCAGTTGTGACACTGGCCCTTGTTTTTTTTTAATCCTCATCTGAGGATATGTTTATTGATTTTAGAGAGAGAGGAAGGTGAGAAGAGGGCAGAGAGTGAGCATGCACAACACCAATTGCGTGCCTCCCACACACACCCTGATGGGAGTCAAACCCACAGTCTTTTGGTGCATGGGACAATGCTCCAATCAACTGAGCCATTCGGTGAGGGTTGTTATTTTTTTTTTTTAAAGATTTTGTTTACTTACTTTTTAGAGAGAGGTGGAGGGAGAAAGAGGAGAGGAACATTGACTGGTTGCCTTCTGTATACACCTCGACTGGGACCAAACCCACAACCCAGGCACATGCCCTGACCAGGAATTAAACCAGCAACCTTTCGCTTTGTGAAATGATGCCCAACCAACTGAGCCACACCAGTCAGGTCCCAGCCAGGGCTATTATTATCCACTTTTTAAAGTGGCTCTCACCAACAAAGCTTGAATATCTTTGCTATAAAAAAACTAAAATATTACAGATAAGATCACAGTCCCCTCTTACCTCCTCTAAACCACTGCTTATACCATGCTTCTGGGTCCATTTACCCACACTCCCGTGTGTGTGGTGCTTGAACAGCAAATTTCAAATGAGATGCCTATTGTTACCAAATTCAACAAACTACAAGGATGCTACTCAAATGGTTAGACAACTTGTAAAAGAAAGTCTCAACTGAAAAGCTTAATTTCCCAAACTACACACTGAGCAGCTCCAAACAGGACAAGAAAAGACCTGAAAGACCACTTACTGTGACAGTTCCTGGAGCTGACTCCGACGAACTCACAGAGCTTTGGTATGCAACCCTGTTATGCACAGAACTCGGGTCGTAGGAGGAAGACGTTGCTACTGGACTAGTGGAGCTCAGGGATGAGCTGGTCAGACTGGAGGAGGTAATGACTGAAGTCGTGTAGGTAGAGCTCTGTACGGCACTGGTCGTTGGTAGAGAGGTACTCAAAGAATCACTGCCAAGCATAAAAGGTATGAGACATAAATTTGTGTCAATTTCCATGGCTTCATGATGTAGAACTATTTTGTCACTCTGTCATACTCTAAATTAAATAAACGTGTATACAACCACAAGTTTATACTACTGCATTCTTTAAACTTATTAACAATGCAATGAAGATTCAAAACAATCCCCAGTCTAACTCTACCCTTCAAAAAAGACCAACCTAACTTAATTAACACAAGAGGAGAGCTTTATGATTTAAGGAATTCAGATGCCTTAAAACCAACTTTAGAAGGGGAACCCAAGCAAATATCAGGTTTGGGCTTTGGAAAATGGAAAGATTAATTAACGCAATAAAATCTTAAATCTGGGCTTCTCTATTTATAAAATATTCCACTGAAGGAAAGTAAGTGTTGGCAAGATGTGAAAAATTGCACCCCTCAGAGATCATGCACACAAATGTAAAATACAGCAGCCACTGGGGGAAATGCTTGATGCTTCCCCAAATGGTTAAATGTAAGTTACCATATAACCCAGCAATTCCTAGTTATATACCCAAAGAAGCAAAATAACTCAAAACCTGTAACTGAATGTTCTTAGCAACATGATTAATCCTAGCCAAAAAGAGGGAATCCACACGTCCATCAACTTATGAATGAATAAATAAATGTGGTATGTGCGCACAATAAAATACTAATGGCAAACGAAGTGCATACATGCTACAACATAGATGAATCTCGACAACACCATGCTAAGCAAAATAAGTCAGTGACAAATAGCCATAAATTCCATGATTCTAGGTATAGGAAACATCCAGAATAGGCAGACCCAGAGACATATTACTGGCTGCCAGGGGATGAGGGGAGGGGGAATTGGGAGTAGCTGCTAATAAGCACAGGGTTGCTTTTTGAGGATGACGAAAGGAAAATTCCAGATTAGGTACTGGTGATGGCTGCACGAACCCACTACTATAGGGTGTACTGTCTGTCTCCACCAGGTGATCTCATAAGCTCTATTTACCTTGCAAACAAAAGACTTACTTCACTCAAAACCACAGAAGTGGGGAGTTATATACCTTAAAGACTTCGAATATAAGCTGATGGGAATCTGGTTACTATTTTCACTGCTTGCAGCTGATCCAAATTCAGAGAGAGAAGATTCTGATCCAAATTCCAAGGCGCCAAACTGAACATTCAATCCTGTGACATCTGCTGACCCAGGCATTTCCACTGCAGAAGCTGGGGTCTGTAAAGCAAAGCCACCATGTCAGGAAGAAAGGTCATGGGTGCCAAGTCCCGAAGGCCTACACCAGAGACAAATGAATGCTGGGTTCCTAGGGCACACCTGGCAAGCCTGAGGAACAAGGAAAGAAAGGCAAGAAGGAAGGAAAAGGAATCGTATTTTTAAAAAAGAGTTAGAAGAGAAAACAGCAAAAACCCCTCAAAATTTAGCAGGAGAATGGTCTGTGTTACCAACTGCTTCCTCAGAGCAGTAAGTGAGAGGGGCTGTGGTGTGGATGAGTGAAGAACTCCTCAAAGCATCATCTGGCCAAAGACCCACTCATCCTCCACCTGTGGGACACAGCTATACACACAGGACCATCAGATTCTGTGAGCCAGATCCTCTCGTTTCAATTAGTCTCTTTCTCTCAGTACAAACCCGTTCCCTCTAATATTAGCCCAGTCACTCAGAAACAGCCAATTCCTCATAGAGCAGTAAACTATGTGTTTAGAAAACAGTATATCCAGTTTCTCGGACTTGGTAACCTAACACTTAAGCTAAATGTTAAAATACCGCATACTGCTGTGTATAATGTGCTCCCACGTATAATCTGCATCCATGTTTTGGTGCACATTATACACGAGATTATTATACCCATGGTATGCAATAATTATAGCCATGTATAATACTCATCCTTTCCCCCCCCCCAAAAATTTGGGCAAAAAAGTGCACATTATGTACAGCAAAATATGGAGCGTCCACCTTGGGACTGTGACTTCACAATAGAATACCCACCTTAGAGGCTGGAGGTATCCGCCGCTTAGTGAGTTTGATGTGTTTAGGCTGAGATTGGTGAGCAGACACAGCGATGTTTTCAACAGTCAGGCTGGGAAGCTGCAAGAGTTTGTTCACAGTGGAGGTACTGTCTCTGGGTGCTGACTCTCGGAGTTTTACCTGGGAAGGGAAGGACTCCAACCCAGGAGGAGGACCAGTGACTGTCTGAGTCTGGTGCTGCTGTCGCTGGCTCAACTGGCTAAGAACTGGGGATGGTTCAGGCTGAGATTTAAAGTCTAGGAAATACGTAAAGAGGGGGTAAAAAAAAAAAAAGCAAGGAACAATCAATTATTTGACACACAGAGTTACACCACCCTCTTTCACCATCACTGGCAGTAAAGAGTTATAGTCATCACTAGTTTCTGCCAGCCATCTTCTAGCTGAGTCCCATCAGTGTTCTCCGTAAAGGCGTGCACAAGCAAGTGTGTGTCAGGAATGTACAGGGATAGTCAAACGAAGGTTTATAGTTGAGTACACAAAAGAGAATTTGTTCTTCTATTGTTATTATTGTATTATGTATTTGTATTACCACTGTAAACCCATTTTTAATTATATTTTATTAATTATGCTATTACAGTTGTTCTGATTTTCCCCTTTGTCCCCTTCCACCCCACACCCCTCACTCCCTCGGGCAATCCCCATACCATTGTTCAAGTCCATGGATCACGCATATAGGTTCTTTGGCTGCTCCATTTCTTATACTGTACTTTACATCCCCATGGCTATTCTGTAACTGTTTCTACTTCTTAATCCCCTCCATCTTCATTTATTCGCCCACATCCCCATCCCATTGGGCAGCCATCAAAATGCTCTTCGTATCCATGATTCTGTCTCAGTTCTTCCTGTTTGCTTAGTTTGTTTTTTAGAATCAGTTGTTGACAAATATGTATTTATTGCCATTTTATTGTTCATACCTTTGATCTTCTTTTTCCTAAATAAGTTCTTTCAACGTTTCATATAATAATGCTTTCGTGGTGAACTCCTTTAGTTTTTTCATGTCTGGGAAGCTCTTTCTCTCCCTTCGATTCTAAATGCTCTCTATGCTTTGTAGACCAATCTGGGCTGTAGGTCCCTGCTTTTCATGACATGAATATTTCTCGACAATCACTTCCAGCCTGCAAAGTTTTTTTTGTGTGTGTGAAATCAGCTGATAGTTTTATGGGAACTCCCCCCTAGGCCACTACTTTTCTCTTCCTGCTTTTAAGACTCTATCTTTAACCTTTGGTGTTTTAATAATGATGTGCCTTGGAGTGGGCCTCTTTGCATCCATCATATTTGGGACTCTCTGTGCTTCCTGCACTTGCATGTCTATTTCCTTCACCAAATTAGAAAGTTTTATTTCACTATTTTTTCAGATAGGTTTCAAATTTCTTGCTCTTTCTCT
>PVIA01013537.1:0-31675 GCA_004024845.1 Tonatia bakeri | reverse complement strand
TTTCTCATGAAGTAACAGGTGGCAAATGCTCCAACAAAAATGACAAATCAATTATTTCAGTGAATATATATTCTAGTTATTGGTGCCCCATGATGAACTACTCCCAAACTTAGTGTCTTAAAATAACAATTTACTCATATCCCTCAAAAGTCTGTGGGTTCACTCTGTTCAGGGACTGCAATCAAGTGTTGGCTTAAGCAGGTACCCAGATGAGTGGGATGTTTCCTTCACTGGCAGCCGGCACTTGAGCTCAGATGTCTGGAAGAGGTGTGGTGGGTGGGATGGGTCTTGCACAAGGTGTTTCCACTTGTTCACCTTGTGTTTTCTCAAAACCTGGTGGTATCATGATAGTGTGACATCTTATATAGCCACTGGCTTCTGGAGCAAGAATCCCAAGGCATCAAGGCAAAAACTGAGGGCTTTTTACAATGTAGTCTTGGTCGTTATACAGAATTATTATTATTGTATTGTAGTAGCTACCAGCTTGTGATAGCATCAGCCAGATTCGAAGAAAAGGGACTACTCAAATGTACAAGTACCAGAGTTATGGTCAATTGTGAGGGCATTTTTGAAGATTAACTACCACATCAAACTTGTTTTACAAATTTAAGGAGCCCCTAGAGTAGAGGGGTTATAGGTGGTAACATATGTTTCATGCAATGAAACTGGTCCGCTTTGAAGAGAACCTTGATGCATACCCATTAAAAAGAACTGACATTCTAAAGCTGGGTTACCAAGAGCAGAGAACCTCTTCTAATATTAGACAATGTGGAAGTCTTCATGATTGAATGAGCCTGGTCTTCAATTTGTATGCACAAAAGAGAAAAAATAACCCTTTTATATAGTGGCCATATATGGGAATAATTGTTATTTTAAATTTATTCACCACTTGTTCAATCTGCTAAATTTGATGAAACTGACCTCTGAATGACTGGGGTTATTATTAAATTCTGATAAATATTTCTGCTTTTCCAGTGGGGAATAAAATCACACAGTTTATCTGTAAATGATAAGATACAAACTAAACATGTAGATATTTTCCAAGTATAATTGGATATTTTGATGAATTCTCATGACAAAGACAGGAAGCAAGGCAGCGGAGCACATGGGAATCCATCTGGGACCGAAGAGCAGGGAACATCATTTCTGGGTGACGTAGGTATACTAGCCATGTTTGCTTTGGTGTTTTCTCATCTGTATTGATATGCTTTCAGGTTCTTAATTAATGTCTCTTTCCTTGTGTCTCCTAGATAGGAACTATTCCTTGTCTGGCTTAGCGTAATGATGTTACCCCTTCCTGGGTCAGATTAATACTTTCTAGACCCGCTTTGTTGGGCCCCTTCTCTTATCATGAAGATTATTAAAGAAACTCGTGGGCTGAGAGACACTCTCAAATCTTCCTGCTACAGCAGCTCCCACATCATGCCTGTCAGAGCCAAGGTCAAAGACAGTCATCTGGATCGGTCACATTTATTGTCTCTAAATCGAGTCTTGTAGAAATGTTTATTTTTTTAAGTTATTGGTCATTTTCTTATCACTTCCAGTTAAAAATACAAAACCTAGAATATAATAAATATTTAGTAAATATAGGTTAAATGAATGATTTTTAAATTATTCCATAGTTTCCACACAGACAGGTATTCTGTGTGTGTTGGGGGGTACTGTATTTTGCGTGTGGTACCCTATGCCTAGAAGGGTTTTTCCTTCTGCTTCTCAACCAGAGCCCTGCCTCTTTACTCACTCTGTCACTGACTCATTTTAGGTCTTCTCTTACCTCTTCACTGGCTGTTGCAATAGTAACTTAGCCAAGATTTTTTAATCTACCAGTCCATTGTCTAACCCATTGCTAGCTCAATGCACAAGGTGCTCCATGACTTTGTCCCCTTCTCCTCCTCTTCTCTCCATCATTCCTATCAGTTACCTCCTGTGGCACACTAAATTCCCACAGACCTGCACCTGAAAACAGCACGGTTTATTGTCTCATGGTTTCTGTGAGCCTGGAGTCTGGCGTAGAAGCTTAGTTGTTTCTGCTACTTGGGATGTCACAAGGCTGCAGTTCAGATGTCGGCGAGGGATCGGTTCACACCCGGAGGCAACACTACAGAGGGGGCCTGTTTCCAAGGTCATTTAGGTTGTTGGCAGAATTCATTTCCTGATGGTTGTAGGACTGAGGTGTTTGCCTCCTTGCTGGCTATTGGCTGGAGGCTGCCAGGTGCTGATAACGTGGATTTCCTCAAAATGTCTACTTGCTCCATCAAGTCAGCAAGAAGAATTTCGATGTCTGCTCCCAAAATAGACATCTTATGTAATGTCACAAAATCATTTGTGTCTTTTTCTATTGGTTGAAAGCAAGTCACAGGTCCTGCACATACTTGAGGGGAGAGAATGACAGCAGACAGCACAGTGTGAAGCCCAGCAGGTGTGGAGCACATGGCGGGGCACCTTGTCGTGTACCAAGGTTCTGCATTGTCTCATGTGCTGTGTTCGAGTCCACTCTTCTCTATTTGGGTTAGCATCCCTGTACCTACTGCGAGGCAAAACCTCCTTTATACTGCAAACGAAAGTTCTGTTACTTTTTTCCGACTAGATTTTGCTGAACCTTCCCCTAAAAAAATGCGTTGAAATCCTTTGCTTCTCTTTTGTTCTTAAGAATCACTTCTCATAATATATTACAAAAATGTGTTTAGTTGTCTGTGTCTCCTACCTTTCTGACATCTTACAGAGATGGGGATCATATCCTACTTTTATTTGTATTGTCAGTATTTTGCACAGAACTTGACTCCTAGTAAGCTGGTTGAATAAAAAATTTAATGATTCCCCAAACACACAACCGATGTGTTTGTTCGCTGTGTATCTGTCAAAGGGTTAAACACAACCGAACTCCCCTCCACCAAGTCAATTTACTCTCCAGCAGCAAAACAATAGACCTTGTTTCTACAGGCATTCCTGGCCTCTACTTTTTTCTAGAGTCACAGGATCACATTTCTTCCATGACCCAAATAGACTTCTTCAGTCCTCTGGCACACTAACAGTTTTGCTCTTACCCTTAAAATGACAGTGGAATAAAAGCAAAACAAAACAATGAAAAAAAAAAAACCTTTAACACAACCTATTTCCAAAGTGAAGACTCAGACTAAGTTCCCTGGCGGAGCCACTTGAGACAACACCACTGTTAGCTTATTTGCAAATATTCACAAGCGAAACAGGCCACACCTTTCCGTGGCCATGGAGGTCCTGTTACCGCCACTGGTTTGATGTGGACATTTCACTGAGGTCACAGAGACAGGGTCACTTTCACTCCACTCCGAGTGCCTTTTTTGATTTTGTAGAAACATTTCCAGAGCATCTGTTGTGTTAAATTCTGTTTTTTTTTTCTCACTGAATATGGTGATAATAGAACCACAGGGAAAAAAAAGATTCATGTAAAAAAGCATGAGATGCACATTTAAAGAATTTAACTGTCTATTATTGAAACATTTTAATGCTGAATAATAATAACCGTAAACATCTATGCTTTCCTTCTTTTGCATCCTTGTTAATATTTCTGAATCTTTGAAATTATGCTTTCCCAATCAATTAGAATAAGCTTTTTTCAGTGAATATTATAACCAAAATCTTAGTATTAAAATCAGAAAGTATTTTATGCTATTGAAAGACAAAGGAAAATTGGTGCTATTTAAATACTGTATTTTTTCATGTTATAAAACCTGCAACTTTAGCCCACTGAGGCTACTACAAATTCAGAGTAAATGTCACAGCCTCTTCCTCTAAGGCAGATATAGAATATTTTTATTGCCCACAAAACTATGGGAAATGGAGTTAATCACCAAGTTCAATCTTTTATTAATGATGTTGTATTTTAAATTAAGCCTTCTGTTTTATAAATATTTATCAACATTATGAAACTAATGGAAGACATCCTGTTGAAATGATACTTTCCAAAACCCTCATATTATTTCATATTCATGATTACATTATGGTCTCCAAAGCAAACAAGTCTTTTTATTAATAAATAAAATTCATGATATAAAACATTAACATTCATAATGAATTTGAACTTTTTTTGAGACTAACTTTTTATTGCGCAATCAAGACAAGCCATCACAAAATTTCATGCAACTTAGATGACATAAAGCACTTGTTTTAATATTTTCCTTGTTATTTTATATTGTGATGGTTACAACTATATCATAATATCATTAGTATGTTACTATGTAGGATATTGAGTTTTTATTTTGGAGTTTGTGCAGTGTTTTGTTTTTATATGATCAAGAAAAAATGTATATAATATTAATCTAGTCGATCGCTGAAGAGATTTACAGCTGATATTCATGATTGATAGAAATAAGGATTGTAGGTGAATTTTATTTTATTCAGTTTTAATTTAGTTTGACATATCTTATTTTGTGATAAAATACCATAGTTTTCTTTTTAAGAGAAGCTATCATTGGGAGATGGGCTACTTTCTATACTACATATTTCTGTGATATTGAATTTACATGATTTCATAATTTCTTTTTATTTAGAAAAAGAATATTAAAAGCAATAAAACATGATTATTTTTAAAAGATAAGATAATTACAAAATATAAGATAAAATTCATGTTATTCAAAATATAATTTAAACATTAGAACTGCTAACTTTAAACAATAAAGACCAGAGTAAGTCAGGAGAAAATAAGAAGCTACTTTTTATTTATAAAATATATTTTATACTGCCTTCTCTTGTCAGTTAATAGTAAATCTTATACATTTTCCATGTTAACAAATGTAAAATATCAGTTTTAATGAATCTGTGGAAAAAATGACTACATAACTGATTGCTTTCTTAATATTACAATTTCATTGGTAAAAATACTGTTCTGATGACTCTGTTTGTTCCTAAACCCCTATCATCTGGTAGGACAGATCGCTAAATAGACAACACTTGAATTAAAGGGTCGAATTTTTTTTTTAAGCTTTTGACACACGTTTTGCTTTTTTGCCTTCTAGAATACTTGTGCCGGGCACCATTCCCAAATCCATATGTATGAGGTCTCCTGTCTCCATGTGCTCATGCTGCTTGCTACGTGAGAATAAGTGAACGCCGATCTTGTATAAAAGCTTTCTCAGTTCAAAAATCTGAAATTGATTATTACAGGAGTTTCATACTTTTTGTATGTTTACTTGTCATTTATTGTTTCTTGTTAGTTATGCCATCATATTATTACCCACTTTTCCTTGGAGTGCTGGCTTTTTCTATTTTAACAATAAAAGGTCTTTATTCATTACTGGGAAAACCCTTTTTCTGTCAGTCTTGTCATAAATGATTTTCACAGTTTGTATTTGCCTTTTAAAATCTATTCATGGTGTGTTTGGAAATGCAGATGTTTAAAACTAATATAATCAAAACTATCTGCATTTTATGTGTTTTCTGAAGAGATAGCTTTGCTACATAATTATTTAAAAATCCACATTTTATTTTAGGTCTTTAGTGATTATTGCCTCAGTCTTCTTTTCTGTTTAACTTTTTTGCCTTTTTATTTTGGAATAATTTTATTAGCACAGAAAGTTGCAAACACAGCATAGACAGCCCCATGAAGCTTTCACAAGCTTCCTTCAATGGTGAGATCTTATGTAACTCTAAAGCAATGTCGAAGCCTCAGCTGGTGATTGGACAGAGAAGATGTGGTGCACATACACAGTGGAACGCTGCTCAGCCACAAGGAAAGATGAAACACTGCCATTTATGACAACATGGATGAACCTGGAGAATATCATGCTAAGTGAAATAAGTCCCACAGAAAAAGCCAAGAATCATATGATTTCACTCACATGTGGTGTATAAAACTGAAAGCCACAAATGAATAAAAAGATGAAGGAACAAAAACTCCGATGCACGCAGCGGTGCGGCAGTTACTGGAGTGAAGAGGGCTGGGGGATGAAGGATAAAGGGGGTCGAATACATGGTGACAGAAGGAGAGTTGACTTTGGATGGTGGGCACACAGCAATGCAACATACAGATGATGCATCATAGACTTGTACCCTTGAGACCTATATAATCTTATGAACCAATGTTTCCCCAATAAATTAAATTAAATTAAAAGAAACAGGAAATTGACATTTACATAACATTTTTAACTAGGCTATCGTTAGACTATCTATAGATTATATATTCACATTTCAGCAGTTTTTATACGCATTCGTGTGTGCATGTGTGTAGTTCTATAAATGATTGCTTGGATAAATTCATATAACTGCCACCACAATCGAGGCATGGAACTAGCCCATCACCCTGGAGGGACTCTCCTGTGCTGTACTGACCCCCACCCTGTGCATCCAGCCCCTACTAACCACTAATCTATTATTTATCTATAATACTGTCATTAAGAGAATGTTACATAAAGGGAACCAAACATACATAACATTTACTCATTGGCTTTTGTCATTCAGCATAATGTCTGCATTGTGAAATGGATACATCTTACTGTTGTATTTTAATATCGCCACTGTTCTTATATTGTTGCTTAATTGTATTTATCTAAATTATCTGTATTAATTTATGCAGCTAATGATTGTGATTGAATGGTGTGGGGGTGCATTATAAGCCTCCAACTCCCTCCCCTATCTGGCTGAGGTATTATAGGGACTATTTCATGTTTCCCTACAGCTGCATGCTGGTCTGTGGCTCCACCAATGAATCTTCCAGCCCTTCTGACTCTGCCTTTCAAGTAAATCTTTCCGTTAGGACACTCAAGAGACACCGCTTAGCTCACCCTCAGGCTAGTGTTTCTGTTCAGTACTACTGAAAACACGTGATCCTTATATAAGACTGCTAGATCCATGGTCTCTGAGGTTGGAAATAATGATATGATCCTAACTGCAATTTATTGAGTACTTGGTATACATTCAATGTCTAATTTAAGCCTATAACTACGGTATTAAATACATAGAATATGTCGATTTTACCATGGAGAAGCTAAAGCCAGTTAATATCGAAGTCCTTAACTAGTAAGTCCAGAGTGAGGAGTCCAAGAACAGTCTGTTGAACACTACAGCCTGTCTAATAAACCATTCTATTATTAATAGCACCAAATTTGGGGCAAATAGTACCAATAAAATTCCAATGGTGAGAAGAAAGTATCTTGGTGGTTATACTTGTGGGAAAAGTCTCTATTACCTGCCCTTAACTATGGTAATGAATTAAGTGAGGACCTTACATAATCCTGACATTTTCCCAGAAGAACAGTGACTCACACCATCACTTTCATAGCAACCTGCTTTTCATTTACGAATTTCCAGTTGGTTTCACTTTTTACATACAAATGAAAAAATCTTCTCAATGAGCAGGTTTATTGCGATATTAGATGGGAATTAGTTGGTTAGAGTGAAATCTGTTTGAACAATGTTTTTTTGAAAAGAGGTGTTAACTCATCCTGACATTGTCCTGATAACTCTCGATATTTCGCATTCTGTACTTGATGATCTAGGCTCTTGTACTTAATCTGGAATAAGGAGAAAGGAAATGCCATTCCAACTCCAGAACGTGACCTTGGTCCTATCTGGAAAGTCCTCAGTTAATATCATTCAACTAAGGGTGCTCCTCTCCCTGCCTCCCAGCCCCCACAAAAAAGGAGGGGGGATAGAAGAAGAAGGAGGTGGAGGAAGAAAAGGAGAAAGAAGAAGAAGAAGAAGGAAGAAGAAGGAAGGAAGGTGGAAGGAGAAGAAGAGGACGACAACTACCCACAATGTCCTGACTGGAACGTCGGGGGAGAATTTTACTTAACGTAGAGCTAATCCTTGAAAAAACTACACCAACAACCCTTTTCTACTGTAAATGGCCTGGCTTAGAAAACCCATAGATTTCTCTATTTCTAGAAAGTAGTTAAATCTCAGACATTTTTCATAGTAATATTTTTTCTACTATATCTCCTCAGGCAAGGAAAACAAAAGAAAAAAATTGAACAAATGGGACTTCATCAAACTAAGAAGCTTCTGCACAGCAAAGGAAACCATGTACGAAATGAAAAGACAACTCACAGAGTGGGAGCACATATTCACCAACGATACATCTGATAAGGGGTTAACCTCCAAAATTTATGAAGAGTATATCAAACTCAACACCAAAAAAACAAGTAATCCAATTTAAAAATGGGCAAAGGACCTAAATAGACACTTCTCCAAAGAGGACATACAGACAGTCAAAGACATATGAAAAGATACTCAATGTCTCCAATCGTCAGAGAAATGCAAATTAAAACCACAGTGAGATACCGCTTCACACCAGTGAGAATGGCCATCATCAACAAATCAACAAACAACCAGTGTTAGCGAGGATGTGGAAAAAAGAAACCCGCATGCACTGTTGATGGGAATGCAGGCTGGTGCAGCCATTGTGGGAAACAGTATGTAGTTTCCTCAAAATTTAAAAATGGAACTGCCTAGCGACCCAATGACTCCAGTTTTGGGAATATACCCAAAGAAATCTGAAACACTAATTCAAATGAATATATGTACTTCTGTGTTCATTGCAGCATTATTTACAATAGCCAAAATTTGCAAGCAACCCAACTACCCATTAGTAGATGAGTGGATATAAAATCTGTGGTACATTTACACAATGGAATACCACTTTTGTATAAAAAAAGAAGGAACTCTTACCTTTTGTGATGGCATGGATGGACCTGGAGAAAATTATGCTAAGCAAAATAAGTCAGTCAGAGAGAAACAAGTACCATATGATTTCATTTACATGTAAAATCTAATGAGCAAAATAAATTAACAAACAAAATAGAAACAGACTTAGAGAACATACTGACAGATTTCAGACGGGAGAATTTTGGGGGAACTGGTGAAAAAGGTGAAGGGATTAAGCAAAAAAAAACAAACAAACCCAGAAACAAAACAGACACAGACAACAGTATGGTGACTGCCAGAGGGAAGGAGGGCGGCGAGAGGGGAGCTGGGAAAGGGCTGGGAGGGTAAACGGTGGCGGAAAGAGACTTGACTTTGTGTGGGTAGCATATGATGCAGCATGCAGATGACATATTAAAGAAGTGTACACTTAAAACCTGTATGACTTTATTAACCAATGTCACCCCAATAAATTCAATAAAAATAAAAATAATTTAAAAAGGCACTAGTTACACATACTCTATTGGGGACTATTGACTTTAGTTTATAGGTTGTAGGGACAGTGTCTTAACACAAACCATACATAAAGCTGTAGGCTGAAATGTTCTCTTTTTTCTAATGCATTGAAAGAGTCTTTCAAGGTACCTCTCAAGCACTAAGATTAATTTCTCAGGCCACGCACCAGTGAGCTCCTAAATGATCCTGATATGGTCCCACTTTTTCTGATATGTTGAATATTCCATGTCAGAGATTTAAAGTTCAGAATTATTTAACATATGCATAGGCTGTCAAAGAAAAATAAAAGATATTTACACCAATAGCTATCAACTTCAGGGATACTTAAATATTTGTTTTCTTGTATAGGATTTTTTACCCACTTCATTCTTCCCCCTACTTAAAAACTAGCTGTTCATCGTTTATCATGTCGGGATCTGGAAGCCAGGCGTGGCTGCGGAGGTCTCCTCTCAGGGAGCTGAGGAGTGCCAGGATTGTTCCTTATCAGCTATTTTTCTAGTCACAGTTAATACTAATTTAAATGCTGAATTCTTCTACAAATTTATGAAAAGAATGAGGTGTTAGTGATGGTAAAATGTATAATTTTGAGAGGGCCCACCAAATTGCCCTTTTCTCCATGCTAATAAGTCTACAGGTTGGACTGTCAGAATGATTTCTTGATTACTGATTAAAAAATGGGATGAGCACTGTGACTTAGAACAAACCCAGATGCGCTTACTATGTCTTTTTCTCTGGGGTCTTGAAATAGAAAATTCTGCCCTTAGAGCAGATGCTTACCTAAGAAAGGAGGAAGGGGTAGGAGATTAAACTCCTCAAGTCAGAATTTTTGATGGTTAAGTTTACTCAGTTGACATGTTTGAGTCAATGCCTCTCATGACCAGCCAGGAAGTCTGGATGTTAAGGGGGGAAAAGTCTTTCTTTTTGGAAAGAAGCAGCAGGAATGGAGAAAAGGATTCTGCCTTCTCACACTGGAGGGGAAAACCGTGGGGGAAACTTGATCCATGGATGTTACCACATTAACTGTGGTCTTCTCTCAGGGGATCGTGTCACTTAGCTCTGCCACT
This sequence comes from Tonatia bakeri, assembly GCA_004024845.1. Taxonomy (NCBI): domain Eukaryota; kingdom Metazoa; phylum Chordata; class Mammalia; order Chiroptera; family Phyllostomidae; genus Tonatia; species Tonatia bakeri. The sequence continues at coordinate 21,482 of PVIA01013537.1, read as the reverse complement.
TGCCACCTGCGAGACTTGGTAAAACTACTTTACCTCTCTAAGCACCAATTTTTAAATATGTAAAATGGTCATTATAATAGGACCTACTTTATAATATTTATGTAAGGGTTAAGTGATGCAACTCGTGGCCAGCCCTCCTCATAGTACCTGGCACTTGACAAACATCCGATAATTCAGTCGGGCAAATCAACGTCCACACCCACGCAGGGCGATCTCACGTGGACCAGAAACTGGGCGCTGTTGGGTCACTCCCGCGCCGAGTTTCACGCTTGGCCTCACTGTGTCTAAAATCACCGATAGGTGTGGTTGGCCTGGGAGGGTACAGGACTGAGAAGAACTAGGTTGACTACACTGTTGACTCTTGATATTGATGGCTTTTAGTTTCTAGGGAAAAAAATCTGACTCTTGGCCCAAAGGAAAAGTACTGCAAGAATCTGGAGTCACTTAGAACATCAAAGGAAGGCCGGAGAAATGGGCCGCCATGCAGGGTTCAGAAGCAAGGCCGGATCTGAAGCTGAAACGAAGGAACACGCGTCAGCCCTGTTACTCTGGTCTCAGGATTCCTCAGCCCTTCAGGGAGAAAATCCCAGTTTAGTGTGTTTAAGTAATCTTCTTGACTCTTGGGTGTACAGGCGGTGAGAGAAAGGCTCTAAAAACAGTTTTTAAACCAGACTTCCCGAGACAGCGAACCCACAACTGCATTCAGCAGTTCCCACGGTGGCACGCAACAGAGAGAGGTGACGCTTCGCTGGCAGTCGAGGGGTGGGAGCGGGGCTCACTGGCTCCAGGCGGCCCCGGAGCAGTACACGGCTGCTGTGGGGACCCTCCGCTGGGCAAGGACCATTCAAATCCCAGATCCAGGGGTCTAACGGACTCTCTTCTGAACTTAACCAACATGTTGCTGTCGGTTTAGGTAACATTTTCAATAAAAGAACTCAGTTTATTTTTTTCCAAGATAAAACCTCCCACTGAAAAACACATTGAATCCACTAATGGGCCAGCGGGAAGAAAACGTCTCTTCTATCCTGACAGTGTAGACTTCGCCAGCCTCTGAGGACTCCAATGGAAAGCATTAATGTGCATTTCTGGAACAGTGTGGCAAAGTTCATCTTTATGCCTATTTCTACACTCTTACCTAGCCCATCCTAGATTGCTTAATTTATTTAGTTGTTTAGTTGGTTAAGTAGTTAGTTGTTTAAGTAGCTGGTTAGTTAGCTATTAGCATTGTGTCCTTTAGAAAAACAAGGGGTTCTTTGGTGATTTTATACGATGGAGAACTACAGTCACGTGCTATTAATGACAGGAATGCATTCTGTTTAAAAAAGATTTTATTTGTTTTTAGAGAGAGGGGATGGGAGGGAGAAAGAGAGGGAGAGAAATGTCAATTCTTACCCCTCATGTGCCCCCTACTGGGGACCTGACCTGCAACCCAGACATGTGCCCTGATTGGGAATCGAACCAGCGACCCTTTGGTTCACAGGCCAGCACTCAGTTCACCAAGCCTCACCAGCCAGGGCAGAATACATTCTGAGAAATGCATCATTTGGAGATTTTCTTGCTGCCCATGGTTCCCAGGCTACAAGTGTGTATGGAAAGTTCCTGAACAAAACAACATGGGCTCAACAAAGCACAAGTGCGATCAGGAGGTCTGGTGAACACGATGTGTGAGGCTGTTGCTGGCACAATATGGCACGCTGCTTCACAGCAAGCATGTTAGTAGGAAGAGGACACTCCGAAATAATAGGAAGAAGTATAATATGGGCAGCGCATAAACCAGTAACACGGCAGTGCATCATCATCACCAAACCGTGTGTCCTGCGCACAACATTGTGCACCGTGCTTTCATACGGCTGGTGGTGCGTGAGGTCTGCTCATACCAGCACCAGCCCAATCACACGGGCAACGTGCTGGGCTAGGACATTGGGCCAGCTCTGACATCACCAGGTGATAGGAATTTTTCTGCCCCTTCATAAACTTATGGGACCATTATACACGTGGTCCAATTATTGGCAGTAATTTTGTTACTCGGGTGTACATATACTTTATTATTCTAAACGAAAACTCTATCTGGCTTTGTTATTTCTTTGAATATATTTTGCCTCAAGGTAATGCCTCATTTTACTTTATCAGTTGTTTTTGTAAACTAATAAGGTGCCCGAAACAGTAGTGCATTTTATACTTTCCCAAAACGATCTTAATTAGTTTCTTGGCTAATATAACTAGAGTAATACTGAAGAAAGAAGATACACATTTTCTAATGTTAAGTAGGTAAGTAACACGTTTTCCTTTTCACTGCAATGGCTTTTTATGTGCAGCACAATTGGGGTAATCACTGCAACATTGTTTTCCAAAATGTTACTTAAGGAAGATATTATTTTTTTAAAGATTTTTATTTGTTTCTTTTTAGACAGAGGGGAAGGGAGGAAGAGAGGAAGGGAAACATCAATGTGTGGTTGCCTCTCACATGGCCCCCACTGGGGCCCTGGCCTACAACCCAGGCCTATGCCCTGACCAGGAATCGAACCAGTGACTCTTTGATTTGCAGCCCATGCTCAGCCTACTGAGCTACATGGCCAGGGCAGGAAGACATTCTTATACTATGAGAAAAATAAATGATATGTATATAAGAATATGATATATATTTTAGTTAGATTGCTACAGATCTTTTGTGTCCTGGAATCCATTCCAGTTTTACAATTACACTGCCAAAAATTACCATTTCTATTTAAACTAAATATTTAGGGCACTTTAAAGTCTCTTGATCACACTCAATTAAAAACGAGGTCCTGAATTTCAGAATCCTTAGTAAATGCTAAGTAGTACACAGGGAAAGAAATTTCTGAGTACCTATCTATAAGCCAGTCAAGAATTAAATTGCTCCCAAGCATGTATTAATATATGAAACAAAATACATTTGTCATGACTTTATTTTCTTACTATTTCAGTTATTATACGTTGGTTTACCTTTCCACTCACTGTGGATGTTCTTGTTTAAATCGCCAATGAAATGAAAACATTTATTGAAATAAATGTTTACCTTGAAAATGTTTTGTCTTTACATTAACTCAGGTTGAGACAAAAATTGCTATATTCCAAATGTCCACTAAAAAGCTTAAAAAATGCAGTGGATGAAAATGTAAATATTTTCTTTGGTACTTGTGATGCGAAAACCCAAGCGCCTTTGAATTGCCCCACTGTTCGGGGCAAGGCAACGTCTGCACCACGTCCAAGGTGCTCTCAGGTGTGCGAGACGCTGGAGAGCTTAAAAGCCCTTCTTTTCTTTCCCTTTCAGGAACTGCCTTCACCCTTCGAGGCCACACTTTCATGCGCCAGACCCCGTGGAGCTGTGCTAACATCAGCACAGTCCCCTGGACCGAGAGTCAGATCAATTGTAAGCTAGTGCTTTGCTGAGGTAAACAGCTTTAAGGACTGACTGGAAACATGCGTGGCAAAATAAATGTATATCTTGTACCCTCGCCTTGTTTATCTCTCATACCTGTTTTTATTTTTTTATTTTTGGTAACATAAAGAAACCCCATCTTCCTATAATTGTGAACATAGTGTATAAAGCTCCCTTTCGTGTCACAACATGAAGTCGACCTGACATCGGTTTCAAACAAGACGGAAGGGAGCGAGTATTGGTTGTGGTGTCCCCTGTGTTGGTCCATGGGACAAGCCTTTGATAACAGCTCCGTGCCACTGTGCTGCACTGGTGAGTCATTTCCACAGAGAACCCAGAAGTACTCATTGCCGTGTGTGACATTTGCACACCGGCCATCCTCTGCTTCTCTTCCTGAGTCCCCCGTGACCAGCTCATGAGAGGCCAGTGGGCTCACTGCAGAGGAGGGCGTAGGGGGGTCCAGGAGTGAGTTTCGGGGTCGGCAACTACCGACAGCAGGAGCCAGGGTTGCAGCTCAGGCTGAGGCCATGGCCAAATCGGAACATCCTGTGTGTCCGCCTCATCAGCTGGGTGTGCCTGCCAGGAGCGCGCGTGCCTGTTCCAGTGAAAATCTGCAAAACCGTGTCAGGTACCGGTGAAGAGCAGGGTGCCTTTCCCTGGCCCAAACAGCTTTCAATTTAAAATTAAAGTCTAATCTGTCTCATTAGATGAAAGAGAACACAGACACATGAACTTTCATATAATTGAAAAATAATAAAAACATTGTACCCTGTATTTTGTACAACTTCCCAGTTGGCAAGACGCTTTTATGTCCAATGACCTCATTTTGTTTTCAACAACATCAGGTATAATTATTACATGAGTCTCCAAGTCAAATGAAGACCAGTTAAGACTAGGAAGCTTAAGGAGGTGGTGTAGGGCTAAGGACTGAAGAGTGAAAATGCAGCCTGTGGTCCAAAGCCTCCACGAGCAGCAGCGTCCTATCGAGCACACACGCAAGCAAGCAACGCACTGAACTGCAGTCCCACAACCGCGTTGCTATTTTTCAGCTAGACAAGAGCACGGTTCCAGAACCCCTCAGTCCTGGACCCTCAAGAACCCAGTTCTTTCATTCCTAAATTAAGGGATTAAATTAAAGATAATTCCTGAGGATCCTAAATAGCAGTGAACCTCTATTTTTAACACAGAAATCTCTTAATCTAGATACTCTTGCCTGAAGCCTAAATCTTTCCCCAAAATTACCCCAATGTCACCACCTTTCCGGAACTTGTGTTCCCCTGGGCACCCACTGCCCCAGGCTCGTGTTGTGTATCGCTGCACCAGGTAGTGTTACGTCTATGCGGGGCTGAAACTCTGCCCCTTCCCGGCCACCAGGAACAGAGTGCACACGAGGAGAGTGTGTAAGTGCGGCAGGTCCTGCCGACGCCAGAAGGGTCACCAGGAGGGGCCCCGTGGTGCCGGCACACAGAACCTCTCCATCCCAGTCGCATTCCTGTTTCCAACAGCCACTCCGGGCACCCTGCCAACAGCAGTCTCTCAGCCCCCCACCTGCACCCAGCAGCAACCCCTCCATCTGTCAGCCGGCTCAGGCTGCCACCAACGCAGACCACAGCCCAGGCGGCATAAACGACAGAAATTTTTTCACAGTTCTGGAGCCCAAGAGCCCAAGGTCGAGGTGCCAGCAGGGTTGGTTTCTGACACGCAGACAGATGGCCACCTTCTTGCTGTGTCCTTACCCAAACTTCCCTCTGTGCACAGAGGGCAAGGGAGGGATTGAGGAGGGCACAGGCCTGTTGAACTGTCTGGGGTTCCTTCCTCTTCTTGGGAGGACACTGGTTCTGTTGAATTAGGGCACCGTCCTCGCGACGCCCCTTAACCTGGATCACCCCTTTAAAGACCCTGTCACATTAGGGCCTAAAGCTCCAACAGATGAATTTGGCCTGGGGGGGGGTAGGGGTGGTGGTGGGGGAGTTGGGAGCCTATAGCCACCCAGTATTCCCACCGCTCTCCCCACTATGTTTTTCTGGCTGGCCCTCACTCTGGGTCTGCAAGGGCCTGGAGACATCCCCAGTCTTCTCTTTGCAGCGCCCTCTGAGGCATAACTTTGAACATACATTCCAGGTACTCAGGTGGGGGTGGGGTGAAGGGAGAACAGGAAAGAAAGACCACTCCCATTGTTAGGTCCCCCTTCTTTAAACACCAGCCATGTAAATGGCATTTTCCTCTGTTGCCCTGTCCTTGTATAGAACAAGACAGGAATATAATTAAATTTCCCAAGTAATAATACAAATATTGCCGGAAACTCCTCATTTTAGAAGGTTTTAATGACACAATGATGGGAGAATAGAAAACACTGGGAAAGCTCAGAAAAACACTGTAAATATTGAATAAAGTGTGCAAGTCCAGTCTTTAGTGATACAGGGACGAATTAACCTATTTTAAAACTTGGCCAAAATACCAATACACATTTCCATTAACCGGAAGGTACATATTAACTGATACTTGGGAAATAAACTTGTTCTCTCACTTAAAGCATGATTCTCTGCCCTAAAGCTACTAACTTCTTTTGGTAAGCTATATTTGAAAAGATTGAGGTTAAACTATGTAAGTTACGTGGCAGCTGTGGCCTGCGGCCTTACCGATGGGGCCTTGCAGTAAAATGCACGCTCCCACTCGGCCGACAAGCCGTGGTACAAACTCCAGGCATTGCGGTTCAGAGGAGAGGAATCCAACCCCCGCTCAGAGCTCTTCCGCAGTGATGCCTGGGTGGTGACAACCAGTTGTCCCCACCTGGGCCCAACTCCAGGAAGAATTTGGGGCTTTTCTCCTGAATCGCATTCAAGCCAAGAGGAAGGCAGCCTCTCAATTCTCACCCATGCGAGTCAGGAGGTCGGAAGGCAGCTGGGCTTGCCTCCCCACAGGCAGCAGGGACAGCAATGCAGCTGAGGAGGGCTGGTGAGCGTCAGCTGCCCACGAGAGCAGTCTTCCAAGATCCCCTGCACCCCAGGCTTGTGGAGGGGGCTCCAGAACACAGGGCACTAGTGCATGCTTACATGGACTTGATTTAAGGTTTCTGGTTCAGCAAAAAATCTTTAAAGTCCTATTTTGAAAGTTTCAAACAGCTTTTGGAACAGCAAAATGTGCTTACCAAAAAGTGATTACAAGATCTCATTGCAAATTATTCCGAATATTTTGAAATATTTTCCTTCAAAATAATGTATTTCCATGAATGCAAATGTATAGTAATCAGCACATTCACTGGCCTCCTGGAACTCCAGAGGCAAGATGTGCCTATATTTGGACGTTTTTATCCAATTATATAAGCTGATTTTGAGAGGCTGTATCTTACTAGGCATGAGGACGTGGTTCTGAGTTTTTATGGTCAGCCAAGGCTCACCCTGCTGCTTCTCCTTCAAACGAGGAACACAAAGTGAATTAGGAGTTTCAGTGTCCTCTCTGCCTTTGTAGAGCTGCTCCACCCCGACCTCTGACCTCTGACCTCGGCTTCACTGGAAATCCGCAGCCCTGTGGCTGAAGGCTCCAAAAAGCTGACGAGAACATCCTTCTTGTTAGGAAAGCGTCAGATTAATCCTGCAGTTTTAATTGTTCTAGAAAATCTTGCTCTTGCCCAAATGGAGTGCTGGGAAGGACAGAGGGTGGAAGCTGAGGGTGGAGGCTGCGACAGGTGTCAGAGATGGGTCACAGACATTGGTCCTTTCTGTTGGAAATGGCAGCGGAAATGCTGACTGACTAGAGAGGTCAGAGCTGTCTCTGGGCTGGAAAGTACAGTGGTCAGTGGCACGGGCTCTGGTGTCCGAAGCAGGCTCAAATGCTGCTAGCTCTACCCAACTTGCTGGCTGTCCTTAGCTAACTGTCCTCTCCTACAGAAACCTCAGTTTGCTCCTCTGTAAAATGGGGCAAAGTGGAACTGGACCCAATCTGTAGCCGGTTGAAATGGGTGCTTGGCTTAAGTGACAAGCACGGGACCTGTGCTAAGTGCCTCGTGAATTTCACAAGTAGTATTATATGAAAAGGAGTGGCCTGGACTTGGTGATACCACGGAAGGGTGGGTCACAGCCCCACCTGCACAATAGAATCACATGGGGAACCTCTAAGGCAAGCCCAGGCCCAGGCCCAGGCCCACCCGGAGATGGGTCCATTTAACCACCCTCACAGCCGATTCTGAGGTGCAGCCAAGGTTGAGACCCACTGCCTCGGACCCTCTGATTTTCAAATCTGTTAGAAGGGCTTTTGTGATCAGCGAAACCAATGTCCCCATTCTACAGAGGGGGATGGGGACTGGTAGGTACACAGAGCTGAGGACTGGTCTCGGGGCACTTCTAGTAAGTGGCCGAGAGCGTGAGCTTTCTGACCTCCAGCCCAGAGCCCTCGCTGCTCCGTGGCACTTATAGAAACCTGGCACAGTTCCTCTGGTTGTTTAGGGGATTTTTTAATTTATTACATCAGCTAGAGATGAGATTTCAGAGCACGGTGATTTAAAGAATCTGCTGGACACACCAGAATCTTTGGTGGGGGGCTAGCATTCCTAGAGCATTATTGTGGAATGCCTCTTGCTGGAAAGCTGGAACAATGAGGGAAAAGAAGTTATTTTTATTAGAAAGAGCACATGTACCTGGCAGTATGTCTAATTTAGAAAAATATCTATTCAGTTCCTCTGCTTATTTTTTAATCAGATTTTTAAGAATGTGTTGACATGTATGAATTCACTATATATTTTGGATATTAATCTCATCAGATTTACGGTTTGCAAATGTTTTATCCCATTTATGACAACATGCATGTAAGTGAAATAAGCCAGAGGAAGACACAGACTCTGTGACGCCCCTCATGTGTGGAATCTAGAAAAACTGCGCTCAGGGACACAGAGACACAGAGTTGCCAGGGGCTGGGGTGTGTCGGGGAGATGTTGGGCAGAGGGTACAGACTTCCAGCTGTAAGGTGAGTGCGTTCTGGGACCCAGTGCACAGCATGGGGACCAGAGTTAATACTGGATTATATACTTGGAAGTTGTTAAGGGGGCGCATTTTAAAAGTTCTCACCACAGAGAGAGATGGTAACTATGTGACCTGAAGAGGTGTTAGGTGGTGGTAATCAGTTGCATATAAACAGTGTATCAAATCAACGCAGAGTCCATCTTATACTCAAACAATCGTTTTAGGGCGATTATATCTCCAAGCTGCCCTAGCTGGGTAGCTGTTGATTAGAGCATTGTTCCAAGTTCAGTCCCTGGTCAGGGCACATGCGAGAGTCGACCAATGAATGCAGAAATAAGCTGAACAACAAACTGATGTCTCTCTCTCTTTCCATCCCCCTCACTCTCCCTTCCTCTCCCTCTCTGAAATCAATTTAAAAAATTTAGAATAAAAAACTCCCCAATCATTTAGTGTTTTTATAACTATATCTCCAAGTGGGAAAAAAATGAGCTATATCTATGTTCTGCAGAGTCATATAAATCTTCTGGATTCATCTCTAGGATGAAGAAACAAAAGCACTTCTCTGACGTCCTGGAGTCCCTCAGGGACGGGACATGGCACAAGCACCTGGTGGCACAAACCCATCATAACGAGAAGGCCGGAAGCTGGGAGGCCCAGTCACACTGCTGATGGAGCCACACCACTCACTAGGTTCATGTGCCATGTCCCCCACCCTCTGACCACACTGCTCAGCCCCAGCCCCAGTCTCCCTTGTGGCTCACTGTACTCAGACCCCTCGTGGGGGGCAGGGGACTGGAAGGTTCCACACAGGAGGGTGCCAAGGTCAGTTCCCACAAAGGACCCTGAAGTGTAAAGTAACTAAGAAAAGAACAGTGACGGTGAAGTGAGTCTTGGCCGACGACACCAGCATATTTTGTCAGGAAGCAGTGACAGTCCAGTGATCCTGCTCTCTTCTCCCGCCCAAACGTGTGAGGCTGGCAAACACTCGCGAGACCGAGACCCGACACATTAGGGTACAACCTTACTATATAGGTTGTCAAACACTGCACTCTGTTTTCTCTGCATTTTCTATGATAAAGAATTGGTAGCATTTGTTGTCGGGTAAAAATATAAATGCCAGTAAATCCATCGGAATGTCATTTTCAAGCATGTGTGAATCTTTCCTTTTTAAACCAAATTTTATGATTTCTTGATGGATAGTCTTCAATAAAATAAAATTTCTGAGATTAGATAGTTTAATCTATCTTTCTATTTATCCATCCTTGATATATACACATATATCAATATCTATAATTACATCGATAAAGCTATATCTTTATATGTATTAATATAAGATATAATGTGAATTTTCTTTAAATAAAGGAAGTTTCCATATATAGGAGTGCCTGGTAGAAATTGGAAACACACTGAATCGTTGTGTGTGATACAACATTAAGGCCTATCTAATAATTTGTACAAGTCATCACTCTAAAAGAAATTGAACTGCACCCGGACTAAAATTTCCAGATTCATCCTCCTTCTGCCAAATGTTGTTAGCAGGAAGTTAAAAGTGGGCCTGCTGTCACTGTGACCCCAGCTGACCTCTTAATTTCTTGAGTTCAAGTCCAATTAACCTCTAGGAAGAGGCACAACTGTTCTCACCAGACAAGTCAATAGAATCCCATCGTAATCATTTCATTCGCTGCCTGGTCAGAGGGCGGCCCTCCCGCCTAACCCATCGCACACAGAGCGGGCCATTCATCACCGGCGGAGAACTGTACAGAGCGGCGCCCTGGCCCTGTCTGAAGTCCATTCGTCAGCGGCTCGGACAGTGCCGGGGTGCCGTGCCCCTGACGGGCCCTGCGGGAGGTGCTCCTGGAACCCTGCCTGGTCTGCACAACCTGCTGGGGTGCTTTGCCAAGCGGCACCCAGAGTCTGGGCCGGCCTCGACGTGCTGAGTGGGTGATGCACTTCCTGCAAAGAAAGCTATCCCCTTCCTGACGAGTCATACATCATCATGACTAGTTTTAAAAGACACCTTTTGAATATAAGTAGTGCAGCAAACTTTAAAAAGGCATAGATTTGTGCAATCAGACCTGGTTCCCATCTAGGCTGCCCCTGGCAAAGTGAAGGGAAGGATATTACCTGTGCGATTCACATACAATGGAGTTCACTTCTCTCCGATTTTCTGGACAAATAATCTAAGATGTTCATTGTGGTATAAGGATTTCCAAAAGTAGTGTTCTGAAAGAAGAATTTTTTCCTGGGAATGATGTATTTTAGTCCAATATTAATATGCTCGTGAAATGGTTTATTAGAAATTAAATTCTAGAAAGGATCTAAAAGCAAATTACGTTTAAGTAGTTTCAGATGCTTTCAACTAAATAAGAAATCATTATGAAAACCTGAGGTTATTTTACTTATATTCCTATGACAGGGATATAGGGATTTTATAAATATATATACACACACACTCATACATATATATAATTTTCTTATGTTTTAATTTTTATCATTTAAATTAATGTGAAAAACTATAAATAAGAAACTGTTCTGGCAGCCAGTTAAAACTAACAAATAAAATTTTTCTCAATGTAGTTTTTACTTCCATATTGAATCTTTTGGGGGGTCTATGCATTGAATTTATCTTTTCTAAAAAAAAAAAGGACTTCTGAACTAAGTGACACCTAAGTGCCAGCCCCTTTGGTATGGATGCGAGGACACACTGGGTCCTCAGGTGCTGCCCTTCACTTAGGTCCTCTCTTTAGCTTACACTCCGTTTCTGCTCCCTCACCAGACAGCGCTGGCCCTGAGGTGCAGACAGGGCTGTGACACTGTAGAACCAGCAATTGCGGTCTCAACCTGAGTCACTCCCCAGGACTAAGGGAGGCCACTGACCATGCAGAGGACCCGGAGGGCTAAGGCATGCTTTCCCTGCTTCCTGGAATGCTGTCCAGTGAAGCTTTCTGTGAAGATGGGTGTATCCTAAAGCTGTGCTGTCTAATCCAGTAACTAGTACAGCCACACATGGCCACAGAACACCTGCCAGGAGGACTAGGGAGGTTGAGAGACTGACAGCGTAGCACCTAGAATTTTCTGTCTTTACTGGCTGGGACTTAACATGTAATCTCTGTTCTCAAAAGTTACCAAACAACCTCAGACTCTCAAACGTGCACAGCCTTCCTCTCCGTTGCTGCCTTTACACTTTCATTGAGTTTGTGGCTTTAAGTTGAGTATAAAATAACACACGAGGGGCAGGATATGCTGACCTTAATCTCACATAAACAGACCTGAGTCTCAGCGTGGAGAGTAATCTACCCACATGGGAATGGGAGGTATTTCCAATAGGAGTTAACATAAAACTCATGCCATCTCACAGACTTCCAGGAGGACAGTCCCAAGGGGACGTGAACTGGGTATGCATGGGTTAATTGGCAAATGTGAGGGACTGAGATTATTTTTCATATAAGAAACTATTGATCCTTAAGAGAGTATCTTATGCAAAGAGGTTGACATTGGATGTAAATATTTTATGATCTATGAAAAGATCCACATAAATAAAATTTTCAGCAGCTCTTGATTATTATTATAGAGATATGAAATACTATTTCTGTGAATTAGTGAACTGTCCCCCAGTGACTGTTCCCATGCATGAGACGAAAACCAGCAGCAAAGGAAATCTCTCTAATGTAGTTGTTCGGTTTCCTACTGTCTTGTATGAAAAGCTGCCTAATAGAATTTATAGTTGGAGAACCCTGTTAGGCCGCACTCTTTGTTTCTTTATTACGTCCAAACTCAGAGAATCTACTTAATGTCAATTTTGTACCACGGTTATACTGCACAGCATATTTTATTTCAAATCTGCAGGACATGATGATAAATTGATAATCGACCCCAAGGCTACTCTAAATAAAGAGGGCCTGTTTATCATTAGTCCAGTGTTACCTAGTCACGAGAGAAAGAAGCCCAATGCTAATTGAGCCCTGCAAAATAAGCAATCAAAAACTCATGGATTTAAAAACACACACTTAAAGTAAGTAAATTTCTGGTTGCAAACATTAAAAGAAAATGCAATTATAGGAACTTATGATCAGAAACATGCCCAAACCAGTTTGGGTTGTATGCTGATAAATGGATCATTATTAATTTTGTTTACTTAAAAAGTGTCTAGCTGAGAAGTAAACTCAATAATGCCAGGTAGTACAACTCCTTTTAGCATCTTTGCTTAGGCATACCCAAGTGTAATTGTCTTACCTTGACATCGCACCCTAGGAGAGAACAGTTCCCTCCAAAGTTCATTCAGGTAGAGGGGTCACTGTAAACATGCTCCCCAGAATCACCTACACTTACACCCCCTTCTGTGCTATCTGGCTTAACTCTGCTTCTGCTACTTTACAAAATGAGCAGAATGTGTTCGCGTTCTCTTGCCTTAAAGCAAGGTGCCACAGAGAGCACCCAGTCCACAAAAACACAGTCATACATCTTGAGAAGCCAAATGCAGAGAGGACAAGCACCTCCAGAACGTAATATTTTATAAATATAATAGCACGTAATTAACCAATTGCTCTGTCCTAAAAGAAGAGATAGCATGAATTTGAGAAGCTAAAAAGACTATCAAGAAACATACAGCACTTAACAGCGGTCTTGAAGGATGAGCAGAATTTTAAATGATAAAATGTAGGAGGGGTTTTGTGTTTCAAAAAAACCCCCACAGAATGGGAGAAGATATTTATAAATCTCATATTTAATAAGGGAGGACTAGTATCTCTAATGAAGATATACAAACATCCCACAAGCACATGAAAAGATGCTCAATATCCTCATCATTTGAGAAATACAAATCAAAACCACAATGAGATTCCACTGATCACCTAGTAGGATGGCTAAAAGAAAAAAGACAACAATAAACAGTGTTGGAAAAGTTACTGGTGGACTCTAAAATGAGATAGCCACTTTGGAAAACAGCTTGTGAGGTCATTGAAAAGTTAAACATGGAGTGAAACATGTGATCCAGTATTTCACTCCTAAATATATATCCAAGAGAACTAAAATATATATATATATGTGTGTGTGTGTGTGTGTGTGTGTGTGTGTCTACACAAAAACTTGCCTATGAATGTATACAATAGCATTGTTCACAATATCCAAAAAAGCAGAAACGCCGCAAATGTCAACTAAGTGATGAACAGATAAGTAAAAGGTGGTATATAAATATAGTGGAATATTATTCAGCCATAAACAGGAATGAAGTATGCATAAAAGCTACAACATAGGTAAACTTTGAGAACATTCTAAGTGAAAGAAATGAGCCACAAGGCCATGTACTGTATGATTCCATGCATATACAATTTCCAGAATGGCAGATCCACAGAGACAGAACTGTGGTTTCCAGGGATTGGAGGGAGAAGAGAGTAGGGAGTTAACGCCATTGGGTCCAGGGTTTCTTTCGGGGGTGGTACAGGTGTTCTGGAATTGGGGAGCAGTGATGACTACACAGGTTTGGGAATACACAAAGCACCATTGAATTGCACATTTGAAAGGGTGACTTTCACATTATATGAACAATCTCTCAATTTTAAAAAGATACAGGAAGCACTCTAAGTGAGTGGATGGTGTGAACAAAGGAGGGAAAAGGTGAGAAGGAAGGAGGTGTGTTTGAGAAAGGGGGGTGATCTTGGTGGCTATAGTCCATGATGGAGACGAACATCCGCTTAGATTTATGAGAAGCGGGAGGCAGGATGCAAAGAGGACGTGCTGGACAAAGGGAACATCAGGGAGGCCTTCGAGGGGTAGGCTGAGAGGTTAGCATTTATTTGTTAATATTAAGAAGTGAAATCAGTTTGGAAGTAGTGTTATTTATCTAAATTGGAAGGGAACCCAGCTGGATAGGGAAAATCAGCTACCTGCACCGCCCGTGGGTTTCCCTGAGAGACACCTGGTGGCTGAGGGGAGGCGGAGGGAGGCCATGGGGGTGGCTGAGGGGTCGGGCGGTGATGAGAACAGCAGTTTCCTTGAATCTAGAACTTCCCGCAGACAGAAAAAAACGTCCCCTGCTTTCTCTCCTATGAAATGTTTGTGTTTAGAAGTACAGGAAGAGAAATGTTACATTTTAATTTAAAATAGTATTACACATCAGTTGTGATCTGGAGATGTTGCTGATAATGTTAACAAAGCTTTTATTCTTTACAGAAAAACAGAGTGACTCATCAACAGTGAGAAGGTTGGTGTTAGCCAGAGTTGGGCCTTTAGCCACACATGTGCGGGAGCCAGAGGCTGCAGTACATCTCCGAGTGAGTGGGACAGTCTGCGGACAGGAGGATTCCCAGCCAGGTGTCCGGTGGCCAATGTCCCCTCCCCAAGCCAGGAAGTGCATTCGTTTTCTCTGTGGATGCTTTGACAGAGGAGATACACAGGAGGCAGTGACGGCTGTAACAGAAAGAAAAAAAAAAAACAACCAAAACCCAGGATTCTATTTACATTCTAGAAAGTTTTTTTTTTTGTGCTGGGGGTTTGTGGGCGGAGGGGCAAGGAGGCTGATGAGGATTTTGCCCGTGTCCCAGTGAGAGGCAACTTGGACCCCTAGCAGGGCACATGGAGGGAGGGGCACAGATCCGGAGCTACTGCGGAGGCCGCCCCCTGTGAAATAATTGACGTGAGCGAGGGAGAAAGTGAGAGGGAGTGGACGCTATCACGGAGGACTGCACGATTTCTGGTGTGTGAGACATAAATGGATGTGTCGTTTGCCGAGATACGGAAGACTGGAGAAGAAGCAGGCCTCAAGAGCAGGAAGGGCAGACAGTAAATTCATGGTGGTGTATCTTGAAATAGACTCTTTGGAAAAAAAATCAGACACGTGGCCTCCCTTCCTCTGCTCTCTTGATGGGGAGAAGGCACTGGGCCCGTGCACCTGTGGTGAGAGTAGGATTCATTTTGTCCTCACCAGTTATCAGCGCAATTTCATGGGCCCAGAGCCCTTCACCTTCCGATTCGGATACGGACTCTGCATTCCCAAGACCAGCCTGGCACGCATTTGTACTGTGGACCGTGCTGTTCGGGCTGCAGGTGAGCCCGAGCCGATTATTTACTGTTCTCTGTGAAAACAGCCCACGAGCAGGAGAGAAGGTGGAACATCTGAAATTCAGTGTCTGGTTAATGATGTCAGCTCCACGAGCTAGCCGTTTACAGAGCGGCAACTCCACAGAATGAGACTCGAATGGCAGGCCCCAGGTAGTCAGGACGCAGGGCCCTGTTTAAACATCTGGTTTCCTGACATGTTCCCCTATATTATGTGACTTTTCTTGGTGAGTGTGTCAAATACTCACTATCTGTGTGGTGAAGTTTCAGCCAAGGTTCCTTGCTCTCCCTTCCTAAAGCCTTTGTACATACGACTTTTAAGGAAAGCATGGACTTACCCGAAGTGACAGACTTTTCCTATGCAATCCGGGGAATACAGTCTTTAATTTCCTACCTGCAAGACACTGGCTTATATTTACATGATGATGTGTTTGACTGGGAAGGCAGAGGGAGAAAGTCCTTGGGCGAGGGGGCAGGGAGGCAGGGAAAGGCGATCGGGGTAATAATGAAAGTATGACCTCCCAGATACAAGATTTTTCCTCACGAAGCTTTTACCTCACTAATTCCAGCAGCTCTCAGCCCAGGTCCCCAGACTCTGCGCGTGTGTTTGTGTATGAAGAGTTTACAGTAAATCATCTGCAACGTTAGTGAGAAAGGGTCAAAACTGAGAGTCTGAAAAATCCTCTTTTTGAAACTAACTACAGAAATGGCTTCAGCCTCATCTGCTGTTTGGTGATTATCTAACTGGAGAGAGAGTGGACGCATTAAACCCAAGGAAACTAGCATGAGTGCTGAAGATGGGGATGGGGATGGGTAGCACTTGGATGTCTATATGAAACGCAAGTCTGCAGGCATATTTTATAACACGTATGTGTATCTTTTGAGAAATCTATGTGCATTGAGAATAGGTGGCTCTCTTAGTATAAAATTTAAAAATAGATCATAAATTGGATTTTAAACATAATCTATATGATAGACGCTGATTCCTTACCAATCATCTTTGAATGAAAAAACAAAAAGAAAGAAAAAAAGGGAGGCAGGAAAGAGAGAAGGAAGGTAAAAAGGAAAGAAAAATAAAGAAAAAACATAATATTTATAAAGGAAAAATGTTATTCTTTTGAGATCAAAGAGCCTGCAAGCAACTCATAAAATGGGTGAGAGTGCACGGTAATTGAATTAAAATTATTGATTTGTATTAAGTAGCTCTTTAGTGGGGCTGTCTCCCGTATTCATTTCTGTCTTGTCTCTTCTGAGCGGTTGTCACTGAAATAAGTGTGAAATAAGCAAACACATGCACGTATACTGCAGCGGACAGGCCGCCCGGAATCTAATTAGACCACACTCTGCCCATCTGCTCTGCACTATCACGGGGCCTGCTCAGATGGACGCTGCTTCATTACTGAAAGGCAGAGAGATGCAAATTGAATTGAACTGGACTTCCTCTCAGACAGAGACCAGGGCATGAAGTCAAACCCTCGCTGTGAACTAACAAAGCACCACAGGGGAAAAAACGGGATGAGAGGGGATTTCTTTTTCGAAGGCCACATGTCTAGGACTTAGTAGAGGCCATAAGGGAGTGTTCATCCCATTGTTCCGTACAAGGCGACATGAGTCACCACAATATAAACCTTGTTCACTATGCAAATTGTTGATTTTGGTGCTCAGTCCCGTGACAGATGCCCTTTTATGAGCTGTGTGTCACGGCATGTTGGATTGCATTTAACACGAGCGAGACGAAAACTGGCAACTGGCAGCCCACGTGAGAGTTCATTTCAGAAAGTTAGTGGTCTGCATTTAGTGCTGAGATGGAGTTGAAGATGAATGAAAACACTGCACAGAAACTGTTGCTGGACGTCGTGGTGGACGCAAACCGTCTGCGGAGCCCGCTCACGTGACGTTCCCGCCCGAGAGGTTTCCAAGGCGCGTGGGCAATTTCTCTGCTAATAGGGATAATTAATTGTTGGTTTTTTTCCCAAAAAGATTGGGAGAGACAAAACTCCTTGGCTTTAAAAAGTTATAGATTTTGAGTAGCTAAAAAGCAAATATGTTGTATTAAAAGTTCTACACTTTTATCTTGAAAAAAAAAAAGGCTTTGAAATGACATTTTTCTCCCTATGATGAATTTGTGCCATTTTCTTTGGTAAAAGCTATTTTCCTGCACAAATGGATGCATTTATCCTGGATTCCATTCATGCTTATTTTTTAAAATGTTTATCTCTTTGTAGAAATTCACTCTAATAGGGATCCAGTCTTCCAAGTCTCAATAGGAGCAAAAAAATTAGGTTTTATGTTAAATTTAAAGGTTTTTCCTCTAAGTATTTCTCCTGATAAAACGTTGTGCTGTACCAAAAGAGAACTACATACAACCGGTAAAATCTTAAAAACTGGAGACCATAGTGACAGATTTGGTGCTTCTCCTCGCACTTTGAGTGACAGGTACAAGTCTGAGGTAGGGGAGACTCTCCGTGGAGGGCCTTCCCTGTCTGGGTTCCATTGTCTACTCTGAGGGGTCGCTCCCAGGTGGTCCCCGGTGCTCAGAGCTGCTCAGCGGTAAAACCCACGCCTTGGCTCCCAGGGAAGACCCAGATAAGAGGTTTCACCATTTAAGGCTTATTAACAAGATTTAAAGTGTTGTTTTTGTTACACTTCTAAAAGACTAAAAATTGCCCTTCTATAGACTGGAGCCACTTTTTTATTTTTATCTTTATTTTTTTAGTTTCTTTTAAGAAATCAGCTTATAGTCTTTAAAAAAAAATTTATTGTGTGTTTTTCATTACCATTTAACCCTCTATACCTCCCTCCCCTGCAATCACTGTACTCTTGTCCACGTCCCTGAGTCCTTTTTGCTATTTGCTTAAACCCTCTATCTCCTAACCTCCTCTCCCCAATAGCGGTCATTCTGCTCTCCATCCATGAGTCCGTCTCTATTTTGCTTTTTAGTTCAGTTCATTAGGTTCCACATATGAGTGAAATCATATGGTATTTGTCCTTCTCTGACTGGCTCATTTCACTCAGCATAATGTTCTCCAGGTCCATCCATGCTCTTGCAAAGGGTAAAATTTTCTTCTTCTTTACAGCTGAGTAGTGTTTCATTGTGTAAATGTCCCATAGTTGTTTTACCCACTCACCTACTGATGGACACTCAGGCTGCTTCCACATCTTAGAGATTGTAAATAACACTGCAATGAACATAGCGGTGCTTATGTTCTTTCAAATTAGTGTTTTGGGTTTCTTTGGGTATATTCCTAGAAGCGGGATTGCTGGATCAAAAGGCAGGTCCATTTTTAATTTTAGGGGGTTTCTCCATACTGCTTCCCACAGTGGCTGCACCAGTCTGCATTCCTGCCAATAGTACAAAAGGGTTCCCCTTTCTTCACATCTTTGCCAGCACTTGCTGTTTGTTGATTTATTGATGATGGCCATTCTGACAGGTTTGAGGTGATGTCTCGTTGTGATTTTAATTTGCATTTCTCTGATGATGAGAGATGTTGAGCATCTTTTCACATGTCTATTGGCCATCTGCATGTCCTCTTTGGAGAAGTGTCTATTCAAGTCCTTTGCCCACTTTGTAATTGGATTGTTTGTTTTTTGTGTGTTCAGTTTTGTAAGTTCTTTATTAGTTTTGGATATTAACCCCTTATCGGATGTACTGGAGAATATGTTGATGATGTCCTTGGCTGTGCACAAGCTTTTTAGTTTGATGTAGTCCCATTTGTTTATTTTTTTCTTTTGTTTCCCTTGCCTGAGGAGACATATCCAATAAAATATTGCTATGAGCTATGTCCAACAATTTACTGCTTATGCTTTCCTCTAGCATTTTCATGGTTTTGGATCTAATATTCAAGTCTTCAATCCATTTTAATTTATTCTCGTGTGGGTTGAAAGAAGGTGGTCTAGTTCATTTTTCTGCATGTATCTGTCCATGGAGTCATTTTTTAAATGGGAAGAAGACATTTGACCATTTTCAGTGTTGGGACAGCAGGCATGTGTCTCGCGACACCATCCAAAGTTCACGGTGCACATCGGGAATGATAACAGCTCTGTCATCCTCACACAGAACGTTTCCATAGCTGTGACTCCTTTCTCCTGAGATGAGGCTTTGCAATACCTGCTCTGGACTCTGAAGACCAACCACAGACCCCAGATGGAGGTGGCTGTTTCAGTTCTGGAAAAGCATCCGCCAGGTCGGCCTGAAAGTCCAGGAGGGGAACTTCTGTGGGCGTCCGAGTTGCTGTCCTCTTTAGTCAGAATGAAGAAAACACACGCCAATAGTGATCCGGTCCAACAGTCCCTTTCCTTTTCCAGCTTCCTTAGACCCACCGACACTATTTGTAAATGTCTGTGTCACCTGTGACCTGAACGCGAGGGTCAGTAATGCCTTTGAACATCCAAGGGTCTGTTCCCTGCCACTCACACAAGGAAGGTCAGTCTGGAGTCTCTGCCCTGAGCTGTCCCTCCAGCCACTCTCTCCTGTCTCCCTTTCTTTGTCATCACAGGCATACACCACTTCTCATGCTTGTTCTCACATCCTGGTCGTCGTTGCTTTCTTTTGGTCATAGTTTATTGTTGTTTGCATGTTTTTCTTTGTTTCAGAGCATATCAGCCTGTATCCAGCTACCCAGTTTCTCTGTGGCTCTGCCTACTCATCTGACCAGGTTTGTCTGTTTGTAAACTTCTATGTCTCTCTGTTCTAGAGGCTGTCCTGATAACTTCATCCAGAACACAGTCTGCTTTCTGAGTCTTTGTTGCTGACTCTGTCTGCAGTTGATCAATAGTTATTCTAATAGCCTACCATACATTTAACTTTTGGCATGAGAAAAAGCTGTGCTTCAGGGAAATCCTAGAAATGAAGTTGTTATTATTATTATTATTATTATTTCCTCACCTGAGGATATTTGTTTTCATTGCTTTTAGAGAGAGAGGAAGGCAGAGAGAGAAAGATCAATGTGAGAGAGAAGCATTGACAGGTTGCCTCCCAAATGCTCCAGGATCAGGGAGGGATGGGCGCATGGACTGCAGCTGCACACTCCCAAACCAGGGATTGAACTGCAGCCTAGGTAGGAGCCTTGACCAGAATCAAGCCCATAACCTTTCCACTCTGTGAAGACACTCTGAACAACTGAGCCACATCAGCTGGGCTAGAAATGAAGTTTTACTTGGAGAATTTAGGTTGCTGTGGATAGCATCTCAGGGGAAACAGCACCTACCCAATGTCACGTGTAAGTAGCAGCCTGCGCTCCTGGCACACGCCCTTGGCATGGTGAGGAAAGTGAGCAGTGGTTGATTTCCAGAAAGTGACACCAGACAGTTTCACCTGACTCGGGGACTCTGCCTGACTCATTCTACACCTTCACACCCCAAATATAGAACCATTGACACTAATTGGTTGATTAGGAAGGCAGTTTTGATTCATGGGGCATTTTCATTACCTAAATGTTAATTATATTTCTGGCATATGTTCAACTAATTTATAGATAATACTGTACTTTGCCATGTATACTGTGCACCCATGTTTCTGGCCCAAACTTCCAGGAAAAAAATCTTTCACTTTAATTCAATTTTGTATTTATTTATTTATTTATTTATTTATATTTAGGAACAAAACCAATTATTGTATTCCAGTGTATTATTTTGCATACAGATATATTTATTGCTTTTTAGAGCAATACTTCTAATGCACAAGCATAAATAAAAGAATTAAGCACATTTATATAGATATGGAATTAGTACTACCCATGTATAGTTTGCATCCTTATTTTTCCCTCAAAAATGTAGGCAAAGTCCTGGTTGCTGTGGCTCAGCAGACTGAGCACCAGCCTTTGAACCAAAAGGTCCCCGTTTGATTCCCAGTCAGGGCACATACCTGGGTTGCGGGCCAGGTCCCCACTCGGGGGTATGTGAGAGGCAACCACACAATGATATTTCTCTCCCTCTCTTTCTCCCTCCTGTTCCTTCTGTCTAAAAATCAATATTTTTTAAAAGTTTGGGCAAAAAAGTGTGCATTGTACACAGCAAAATATGGTATCTTTAATTCATTTTAATTATAAAGCAAGATGTGATTGGACTTTGGACCA
>PVIA01013536.1:0-31690 GCA_004024845.1 Tonatia bakeri | reverse complement strand
ACCTTACAGGCAAGAAGGGGCTGGCAAGAAGTATTCCAAGTCATGAAAAGCAAGGGCCTACATCCCAGATTGCTCTATCCAGCAAAGCTTTCATTTAGAATGGAAGGACAGATAAAGTGCTTCTCAGACAAGGCCAAGTTAAAAGAGTTCATCATCACCAAGCCCTTACTATATGAAATGTTAAAGGGACTTACCTAAGTAAAAGAAGATTGAAAATATGAACAGTAAAAAAAAAAAGTCATCAAATGGAGGGTTAGCAACAGGGAAATAGGAGGAGGAAGGAAGGGGGAAAAGATATAGAGAATAAGTAGCATAGACAGTAGGGAGAAAATAGACAGGGGGAGGGTAGGAATAGTATGGTACATGTAGACACTAGAGAACTTATGACACATGGACATGAACTAAAGGGGGGAATGAGGGTGGGAGGGGATGGGCAGGGTGGTGGGGAGTGAGGGGGGAAAATGGGCCAACTGTAGTTGCATAATCAATAAAATAAAGAATAAAAAAAAGTGTAACTCTAGAAAGCAATAACAATATCCACATGCAAAATAACACCCTGGAATATGATAATTGGTTTTGTTTCTAAATATAAATAAAAAAAATTGAATTAAAAATTAAAACAAAAAAGATAATAAAATGAAGAAATAATAGTCTTTTCAAGTGATTGTGCCTAGAAAACTGGATAGTTATGAGGAAAAAAAAATGAAGTTAGAACTTTAACTCCCACCATATTAAAAAAAGTGAAGTCAAAATGAATCAGAGCAAAATGTTAAGAAAGAAAACCATAAAATTCTCAGAAGACATAGGACTAAATCTTTATGACCTTGGATAAGGAATAGTGCTTAAAAACATGACACTTAAAGCACAAACAACACAAGAAAAATAAATTGGTCAACAAATTTTAAAAAAAGAACAACTTTTATTCTTCTAAGAATGCTGTCAAATAAATGAAAAGCCAACTCACATAATGGGACAAATCTTCAAATTATAATATCTGCTCAGCATCTATTTTTCAGAAAATAAAAAACTTTTAAACTCAACATTTAAAAGGCATATGACCCACTTAATAGATGGGCAAAAGATTTGAGTAAACATTTCTAGTAAGACATTATACAAATGATGTTTAAGCACATGAAAAGATGCTCAACATTATTAGATTTTAGGAAATGCAAACCAAAACCACAATATGATACCATTTCACACATATTAGCATAGTATGATAAAAAACAGCAAAACAGAAAATATGAAGTGTTGGAGAGGGTGTGAGAAAAATTGAAACCCTCATACATTGTTAGTGAGAATGTAAATTTATTCAGCCATGGTGGAAAAGAGTTTGGTAGTTCTCTGACTAAGTTTCCACAAGAAGCTACAGAACTCAGAACCTACTGTAGGAAATGAGTGACATGGTTTAGATCACTGTTTCACATCCTAGCCTCTTCATGACACTGAGGTGTGGGGGAAGATTGTCTTGTTGATAATGAAAGCAAGTAGGTGATCAGTTGATGGTTTGTTCATGAAAATAAAATATGAAATCTAAAGGTGTCTTGCTTTTGGGGATACAGGCTGTGACTGATACCTACATCTACTCCAACAACTCAGTCACTGACACACAAAAAAACTTCCAGTAATTTGATTCATTGGGTGAACAAGGAATAGGAAAGAAAATTCACTAAAGCTATTATAATAGAAAAAAAAAGGAGCACAGAAGTAAAGACCTAATCACAAGTTGGAATTTTGTTTATCACTTAAGCAGTGTTTTCCTCTTATGGCCATTCCCATCCTCTTGAACAAACATAAAAATATATTATTTCTTTAATATTCACCAAAATATTCTGGTTATAGGTCACTGCTTAAAGATGGTACCTCTAAACCAAGAGTGATTTCCCCCATAGGACATTTGACAAGTCTCTAGATATTTTTCAGTTGTCACAATAATGGGTGAAGGCCCTATTGGCCTTTAGTGGGTAGAGACCTGGGAATGCTGCTGAGCAGCCTACAGTGCACAGGGCAATCTTCCACAACAAAGCATTATCAAAACCAATGTTAATAGTGGAAAAGTTAGAAACCTTGATTTAAGGATAAAGCTTACCTACTCGTTATGAGTAAAGGAAGGTAGAAATATTGGTAGTATCTGGAATTCTTTGCATTCTTTGTTGACTTTTGATTGTTCCAGAATTTATGCACAACACAGTGATATACCATCTGTAGAGTTCTAGGAATTAAGACTACCTTTAGAAACCGTTAAAAAACTGAATCAATATAAGTCACAATAGAAGAATTTAGGTTTGCCTTCCTTCTTGGTCCAGTCTGACATTTTTACCATTTTAAAATAAACCTTTCCTTTTAATGCATGGCTATTGCTCTTGATGCACACCCACTTCTTAAAAGCTAGTTTAGTTCTGTTCAATCAAGACAAATTTTCAGTAGATTTTCTCAATAATTATACTTACTGCATGTGAATATCTGATTTTGTGCAATAGGACTCCCAGGTGAGGTATGATTATTTTAATTAGTAATAATTTGGATGTCACCATATTTTTCAAGTGTTTTGCAGTAATTCCTCGCAGTAATTCCAGGTGTCAGATTGCTATTATCATCCCCATTTCAAAGATGAGAAAATAGCAGTATAGAGAGGCTAGTTATCTTGCCTCAGGTTACAGATTGATTCAAAGCTGGTCTTGGACTGAGAGGTTTTTATTAAAATTTTTGCAAGTAATTCAAGCCTGTTGGGAATGGTAACTAGTACAAAGCTTAGGTCAGTCCTTGGTTCCTGTAGATTTTCAAAAACATAAGCAAGAGAGATTTTATTGTCTGTTGACCAGAAAGTCTTCAAGATGAATTTTGTGTGTTTTAAATTTTATAATTTTAAATGAGTTACTTTAGTTTAAATTA
Source organism: Tonatia bakeri (assembly GCA_004024845.1). Taxonomy (NCBI): domain Eukaryota; kingdom Metazoa; phylum Chordata; class Mammalia; order Chiroptera; family Phyllostomidae; genus Tonatia; species Tonatia bakeri. The sequence continues at coordinate 28,798 of PVIA01013536.1, read as the reverse complement.
CCTTAATGTACATTAGTAATTAAATGAAAAATACACTATTCAGTAAGACTGTTCTTTTGTGTATGTGCACTGTTCCCTGAAGTACTGCAATACCTGGTCAATGTGCTGAGTGGATGGAGCAAGCTCCTATTCCATCTCCCAGCTCCAAAAATCCATTTAATATAATGTCCTTGGATAGAGGATGTATCAGATATTAAACAGATAAGAACAGATACTGCACTTGATCTTAGCCAAGAGTCTGAGAAGCTATAGTAACATTGTTCTTATATTGAACTAGAATTCAATATAGTGAGAATTAAGAATATAAAAAATGAGCTGTGATACATGAATGAAAGTACTTACATGCATGTCTCATATGAAAGATAAACAATATAGTTTTAAAATCTATATATAAGTATACTCCTTCTAAGCATTATGGAAAATTGCTTTCAGTTCATGTTCAGTTAGCTTGATTTCTTTGCCTGATACTAATGAGACCAATGTTATATCATCAATCCCCAAATGGGTCAATTAGTTTTGCTCTGTCTCTGGACAAAATCAGTACACAAAACCCTAAATAGCTGTCTCCTCAAACAACTGTTATGTTCACATTGACCTATCATAAAGGAAGATATTGTGTCCTTCTTAATGCCACTCTGACCTGCTGAATTCAGATAACACTTTCTTACAGATTATTTTATAAATCTCAATTGTTCATAGCTTGATGGAGAAAACCTATGCTCAAATCTATCACAAAAATATATTCTTAAAATATGATGAATAAATGCAGGTGCTAGAGTCATAAAGGATGATGTGTAAGCCTTGTTTGCTACACAAATTGATCCCTATTCATTTCAGGAATCAAAATGAATTTTCAAAAGCAATTAAAGAACAAAGAATTTGATCTTCAATTTAGGAGATACACATACTCAGGCCAATCACATACTGAATTGATTATGACCAACCACTGGATCAATATGTTCTTTCCAGATTACTACTCTTATATAAAATTTTATGGTAGTATTTTCAAGTGCATTAATGCTAGGAAAAACTTTAGTAAAAACAACACAACAAAACATAACAAATTATGGAGTAAGAAAAAATAGTAATTACAAGCAAAGAAGCAGAAACTCTAGAGACAAAACCATATTAGCAAAATGCCACTGAACATGAAGAGTTCATTGTATCTGCCACACTGTAACTGTTACTAGAAAATTTTAGTATTTCCCATGAGCCAAAGAAATGCTTTAGCCAAGGTATTTGAACTAATTTCTTTTCACTTATTTGATCTGCTCTTTGAATTCCTACTAGGAAACAATCAGAAGAATCTGGTTGGGGGGGGAGTCATAACTCTAACAAAAGTAGTAAAAGAAAATTGAACTTATTTCCATAATATTTGATGGAGATATTTCCAGCTTAGTACAAGGTAAGTTATAATTGCAGGTAGCTTAAAATGTGGCAGTGATTATGTGTCATAAAGAAGACCCACAATAAAACTCTTATTAGTCTCTGGAAGAAGAATTGATGTGTCAATCTTGATTATATCACTTTCTAGGGGGGAGACTTCATACAAGTTATTTAACAATACAAAACTTCCCTATTCTTACTTACAGAGTGAAGTTTACAATATCTTCTTTATAAGGTTATTGTGATGATTTAATTAAACTGCATGTGAAAATCTTAACATAATGCATAAAATTAGTGTTTTCTTACTATTAATATTAATAGTAAGAAAACTTAGATTTATACTGAGTTAATTTATACTGGGTTACTTAGATTGATACTGGGTTAATATTACCTTTGGTGTTAGCATCATTATTGGTATTATTTATAAATATAATTAGTGTTTTCACCTTGCATGAGACTAGATGACAAGTTATTTGCCCAAACACTTCATAGCATAGATTTTAGAGTTGATGCTTGAAAGAGTTGAGACTTTCAGGGCTGTTGGAATAAGATTAATGCATTGTATATGTGAGAAATATATTAATTTTACAGGCCAGTGTTGCAATTCTATGGACTGAATACTTGTGTCTTTCCAAAGTTTATTGTTGAATCCCTAAACACAAATTTAATGGTATTTAGAGGTGGGGCCTTCAAGAGAAAGCAGGATTAGATTATTAGATTAGGTCATGACACTGGGACTCTCATGATAGAATTAGAGTCCTTATGAAGAGGAAGAAATATGAGAGCTCTCAATCTGCCACATGAAGATATTGCAAAATGTCAGCAATCTGCAAACAAGTAAAAGAACTCTCACCAGACACTGAATCTGGCAGCACCTTGAAAATGGGCTTTGTGGCCTCCAAAGTTTGAGAAGTGTTTGTTATAGCAGCCTGAGCAAAACAAAACACCAGGATTCATGTTTCTATGTTAGTGTTTTAAAAACAACTCCCAAGGGAGAAGTTAGAAAGGGAATTTTGAAAATAAAAACGCCAAAACCAATTTTGAAAAATAACATAAATTCTCTTAAAATGCTATTTTACATTATTTCAATGTTTCCTTCTGAATATATCTATGTATATAATTCTACATGGGTATTCACCTAAATGCTTTATAAATTTATCACTTTATAAATTTAGAATCATTCAGCACACAGAGATAGACTACTAACCTCCTGTTCTTAATAGTTTTATAAACTTGCGAACTTCATATTATAATCTCTCTGTGCCTCATTTTCTCCATCTATAAAATGAGAATAATAATACTAATACTTATAATATTGAGCTTTTATAACAATTAAATGAATTAACATCTGTGAAGTATTGAAGAATTCCTGGCATATACAAAGCTCTATAGAAGTATAAGCTGCAAGCATTAACATGCCTGCCTATATTACCAACTCAAAATTTTATTCTACAATGTGATATATTTTTTTAAGATTTTATTTATTTATTCCTAGAGAGAGGGGAAGGGAGGGAGAAAGAAGGAGAGAAACATCAATGTGTGGTTGCGTCTTCTATGCCCCCTATTGGGGACATGGCCCACAAGTCAGGCATGTGCCCTGACTGGGAATTGAACCAGTGACCCTTTGATTCACAGACCGGCACTCAATCTGTTGACCCACACCAGCCAGGGGTACAATGTAATATTTTCAAAGCTATATAATATTAATATCAGAAACTGAATATTTCTAGCCAATCCTCCATTGGTGGGCATTTATGATAGTTCTAATTTTTTTTCAATTTTGTATTATTACAGTGAACATTCTTATAACTAAATATTTTCTCAAATGACATATGTCACACAATAACACCATGAATCTCACAAATAAAAAGGCTGGGTCTCTACCATATTATTCTATAGCAAATCCTGTCATTCCGAATATCATTTATGAAAACAGGGATGCCTGTCACATTTTAATGTTTTACTTGTAAATATGAACAACTGAAGAGGTTAGACAGATTTTATTATTAATTTTGGGAGTGTTGGTACCATTGAACCATTGACTCCTCCTAACTGTGTTTTATTTCACTATATTCAATTATTTATGCATGCCCTGAAGATTTTCCTTTATGTAGGCCCTCCAAATTTCTTATTGAGTACATTCCTAGTATTTTTGACAAAGTTGTTTCTGTTGTTGTATCTTAATTTTTCACTTCTCATGTGAAACACATTCAAGCTTTGTATGAATTTTCTTGATTCCCATCCAGATTTTGTCCTGAACTTAAAGAATGCAAGTGTAATTATAGTGTTGCACATAACTTGAATATCTCTACTGTAAGACAATGATGACAAACTCTAAAATGCTTCAAAAATTGTGATGCATCTGAAGTTACACAACTATCATATATTTTGAACTCTATATGCTGTGGTGTACTGAAATTAATACCAGGAAAGTATTGAAGCCATTAAACCTGAATAGATTTCATATATCATAATTATGATTAGATTAAATAAAATGATTTGATTTAATACATGACAATTTATGTAACAAATTGCATAAAATTCTGCTTTTTATAATCTCTGCCTTAATTTTATAGTAACAAATAAAACAGTAGCAAATAAAAATAAAAGTGCTTTAATTAACCATTCCATTTGAAATCACTTTTTAACTATTTTTATTGAATTTATTTGAGTTATAATGATCAACAAAATTATATAGGTTTCAAGTGTATAATTCTGTAACACATTATCTGTATATGGTACTGTATATTCACCACCCAAAGTCAAGTCTCCTGTCACTATTTATACCTCCTTTACCTTTTTGTACCTACACCTGCCTCTCTTTCCCTCTGATAATCACCATATTGTTGTCTGTGTCTGTGAGGTCATTTTATTTGCTTAACCTTTCTACCTATTTCACCCAGACCTCCAATTCCCCAGGCTTTGACAGCTATCTATAAGTCTGTTTCTATTTTGTTTGTTTATTTTATTTATTACATTCTACATATATGTAAAATCATATGGTATTTGTCTTTGTCTGGCTTATTTGACTTAGCATAGTTGTTTCCAGGTCCACTCATGCTGTAGCAAAAGTTAAGATTTTCTTCTTTTTATGGTTGAGTAGTATTCCATTCTGTAAACACACCACAGCTTTTTTATCCACTCATATACTGATGGGCACTTGGACTGTTTCTAAATCTTCGCTATTGTAAATAGTGCTTCAGTGAATATGAGGTGTATATATTCTTTTGTATCTGTGTGTCAGGCTTCTTCAAATATATTCCAATAGGTGGAGTCACTTGGTCATTAGGAAGATCTATTTTTAATTTTTCTGAGGAAATTCCATATTGTTTTTCACAGAGGCATGTACCTTGTTCATGGATAGGAAGAACTAATATAATTAAGATGTCCATACTAGCCAAAGCAATCTATAGATACAAGATGATATCCAAGATACCAGTTGTGTATTTCACAGATCTAGAACAAATATTCCAAAAATTTATATGCAAAAGACCCCAAATGACCACAGCAATCTTGAGGACGAAAAACAAGTTTGGAGGAATCACAATAACTGATATTAAACTATACTACAAGGTCATAGTAATCACAACAGCATGTTACTGGCATAAAAACAGAAATAAAGGTCAATGGAAGAACATAGAAAGCCCAGAAATAAAGGCATGCCTTTATGGTAAACTAATTCTTGACAAAGGAGGCAAGAACATATAATGGGGAAAAGACAGTGTATTCAACAAATGATGCTGGAAAAATTGGACAGATGCATTAAAAAATGAAACTGGGCCACTGTCTTACATCATGCATAAGAATTAAAGTGAATTGAAGACTTAAATGCAAGAATTGAAACCATAAAAATTCTAGAAGAAAACAAAGGCAGAGTTATCTCAGACATTTCCCTTAGTAACATTCTTCTGATTTATCTCCTTGGGCAGATGAAATAAAAGAAAAAATAAACAGATGGGACTACATCAAACCAAAAAGTTTTGCACAGCAAAGGAAACCATTAACAAAATGAAAAGAGAACACACTGAATGAGAGACCATACTCATCAATGACCCATCTGATAAGGGTTAATAACCAAAATTTATAAAAAACTTGTGCAACTAAACACCAAAAAAAGTAAAAAGTAAAACCAAACAATTCAATTAAAAATGTGAAAAAGACCTAAATAGACACTTCTCCAAAGAGAGCATACAGATGATCAATAGATATATGAAAACGTGCTCATTGTATTTAATTATCAGTGAAATTCAAATTAAAACCAAAATGAGAGGTTTTTACCGAGTAGTTCAGTCAGTTGGAGTGTCATCTCAATATGACCAGTGTATGGGTTTGATCCTTGGTCAGGACACATACAAGAATCAACTAATAAATGCGTAAATAAGTGGAACAACAGATCAATATCTCTCTCTAAAATTAATAAAAATATGAAATTTAAACATTAAAAAGAAAAACACAAGATATCACTTCACACTTGTCAGAATGACTTAATTATTAATTATTAATAAGTCCATAAACAATTTGTATCCCCTTTTCTCCACGTGTTCGCCAAAACTTGTTGCTTGTTGATTTATTGATGATAAACATTCTGACAGGCTTGAGGTCATTTTGGTTTTAACTTGCATTTCTCTGATTATTAGTGACTCTGGGAGTCTTTACCTATGTCTATTGGCCATCTACATATCCCCTTTGGAGAAATGTCTATTGAGCTCTTTTGCCCATTTTTAATTGGATTGTTTGTTTTTGGTGTTTAGTTGCACAAGTTCTTTGTTAATTTTGGCTATTAACCCTTATCAGATGGGTCATTGGTGAATATGGTCTCTCATTCAGTGTGCTCTCTTTTCATTTTGTCAGTGTTTTCCTTTGTTGTGCAAAACTTTTTGGTTTGATGTAGTCCCATCTGTTTATTTTTTCTTTTATTTCATTTGCCCAAAGAGATATGTCAGAAAAATGTTACTAAGGGAAATGTCTGAGATCATTTTGCCTTTGTTTTCTTCTAGAATTTTTATGGTTTCAAGTCTTACATTTAAGTCTTTAATTCATTTTCAGTTTATTCTTGCATATAGTATAAGAAGGTGGCCTGGTTTCAATTTTTTCATTTATCTGTCTAATTTTGTCTGTCCCTAATTTATCTAATCCTATACCACTTATTGAATAAACTCTTTCTCCATCATATGTTCTTGCCTTTTTTGTCAAATATTAATTGATCATATAAGCATGAGTTTATTTCTTAGTAAAGCCACTTTTAATTGGGAATTATGACAGTAATTTTGAGACAGGTATGTTTATGTGTGTATGTATATATGAATATCAATGTGTGTGTTATATACAGAGTCTGGCAGAAGTAACAACTGTTTGAGTGTGGTTGGTAGGATAATAATGTAATAATTTATAGTTTCAATTTGAATATTTCACCTAAAATTCCATATTGTGTACTCGAGTGTGACATTGTTATGTTACCGAATGACATACTTATGATTTTGTAATAAAAGAGGGGCGTTATTTGTGCCAGACCCTGTGTATGCATACATTTGCCTGAGTTGTTCCGCAAGTATTACTAAATATAAGCCAAAGACAACCTAAAACAAAATGATGCATTCATACAGTATTTATACTCACATTACATTGTCTTATGCTCACAGCAATCCATTTCATAAGTGAAAAGCTCTGGTGTAGTTTAAGAATTTTGCCCAAGTTTACAGTTGCTGTCACAGCTCATTTGTTTCTTGATTTTATGGCCAGTGCTCTTTTTACTGTATCTCCCAAGAAACTCACAGTTCATATTTTAAGTCTTATTATATCAATATGAAAACTATCCACAGGTAATTTTGCAAAATGCCATATTTATCTAATATTTATCAAAAACATACACAATGTATTTAAAAAATGCTGGATAAATAACTGGACAAAATTTTAAATACATGTATTTGTCATCAAGAAAAAATGCTTGCCAAATGATGTAGAGACCTCCACAAAATTTCTAGAAAGAATCTGAATTTGTTTCATGTTTTGTTAAGTACATGAAAATGAAAAACTTTTTTATGCCAAACACTTTGTACTGAACTCTTTTTATGGCTTAAATTTTCTAAAATATATGAATTACCTTAACTTTGTCTGTCAGAGGTGTTCATTAGTGAAATATTACAAAGGAATTCCCAAAAAATTATGTTACCACTACATAAAATAGTTCCTAATGAGTTCAATTTAATCAGTGATTGTATTGTGATCACATTACAATAGAAATCAAAAGTGAATGGCCACATTAAGGAGATTCTAAGTGGTAACTCTGCATTTTTTTTAAGGTAATCAGGTTTTCTGAAGAGCTAAATAGAGAATTTTTTCAATCATTAGGCTAAAAGAAGAAAAATATACTTGTGCAACAAGTAAATATTGGCTGAAATCACAAAAGAAACAAAATGGACAGTCAAGGAAAACCTAGATCAGAATTTTCTCTTTAAGACAAGAAACACTTCAAAAAACTTGGTTGAAATGAGCCAATTTTTATTTAGTACCTACTATGAGCAATGGAATGAAATTAATATTTATATTCTGTATAATATATGCCCACAGCTAGAAACTGCATTATTAGTATTATTACTACCAGTAGTATTTATGAATCCCCACAACTCTTGGATGTAGGTGCTATAATCCTGATTGCTTATCTGAGAAAACTGTGACTTGGAGAGGTGAGGAAGCAAAATTTTATCAACCTTCAAGACTCTCAGACACTCTATGTAGTAGATATTTCAATTTCCAGTTTCAAGTAATGAACCAGACATCCAGAGAGGTTATGTAACCTGCAAAAACACACAGGTTGAGAATAGTCTCAATATAACTTTACCATTAAAGCTGAATTTCTTTTATCTACCAGTCATTTTACAACATTATCATGCATCAGAATTGTATTGTTAAAACAAAAGTTTATAATTAACAGAGACTGCTGGGCTCCATCCCCAAAGTTTTTAAATAAAAAAGACTGGGGTGGGACCTATGGGTTTGCATTTCTGAAGTTTCCAGGTTATACTACTGCTACTAATTACAGAGACTACAGATTGATAACTGGTCAGGGAATAGTAACTAAGAAGAAAGGAAACAAGTACACTTTTAGTTGAACAAAGGGATGGAAAAGCTAAAAGATATATTGTCAGAAACATAATGGTCAATTACACATTTGATGTGAAAGGTAAAAGAGATCCATAGGTGAGGTTTTAAGATGTTGTCATAGGGATGGCAGTAGCTGAGAGAGAGAAATAGGCTACCTATTTCTCTTTACTTTTCATTCACTTTACAGAAACAAAATAATGCATTCGGAGTGAAGTTTTATATGTCTTTTTAATTGCTCTTTTTATTTTGCATTTGGCAGAGTTTATTTTTAGCAATAAAGAGCAATGGCACAGAACTCATTAAGTAAACCATTTTTCAATTTTTTTCATTTCTTATTTTTTGTTTGTTGTTTTTTTTAACCAACCTCATTTTAAGTGATAGACAGGGATTTATTTCTTCTTTAATGGTAGAAGGATCAAGTAAATTAGATTTGAGATGTTTCAGCTCAGAGACAAATGGACTTAATGAGTGGCAGGTTAGTATGGTGCAGTCCACAAGGAACAACTGCAATTAGAATAAACCAGCCATCATAAGATTAAGGGTTTTTTGAAGGTCAAGTCACCAAACTCATTAAGAAAAAACTAACAGGATGCAGACAAAGAGTCAATACTGAAACCCTCTACATATAACAATGTATATGTAACATATATATTGGACATATAACAATGCAAGAATGGCCATGAACTCTAGTCAACATCTATTGCCAACTCATCCTAGGGATAAATTGTGTTGTGAAAATATTTTTATGTATAAACATATATCTGTATCTCTTTATTTCCTCTAAATGAATTTAACTATGGATGGAAAAAATTTTAGTCTCAACAGAAAGAGAGATATACTTATTCATTCAGTGTTCAGAAAGTGGGGTTCTTAATTAAATTAGTGGAGTATACTCTATTAAAGACTAGAAACAAAATTAAAGGAATATACTACATAGAAAGAAAATAAAGGACCCAGGGAAGAAATTGTTAACTTCTTTTGTGCCATGGCTATGAGATACTTTATGAACTCCTTTTCAAACTAATATTTTATGCATACAACAAAATTAAATATCAAAAATATAATGAGTTACTTATCAAATATTAAAAACTAAATTTATTATATCCTAATACGCATGTTTTATTAACAAAATAACCTATATTAGAAAAGCCATTAAAATTTATTTACTTGACATTTCAGTGTGAGGATAACTTCTGCTTAGTTTGAATAAAGTCATTAACCTGTGAGTCAACATACATGTCCTATTGTACATCCAATCAACTTAATTTTTAATTTTTTACATTGTTAAAAAAGCAAAAAAGATGTATTATTGAAAATGGAACTAAAACTTTCATAGCTCTTTTAAATGCAGAAATAAGTTTTTCACAGTGAATACTAGTATCGCCCAAGGCTTTTTAAGTTAAAATGTAATTGTAGAAAGATCTTTGGTTCTAACAATCAGTGAGTTCATCTTTGGTTAGTTTAACATCTTTTACACAGTTTATATCACAAGGAAAGACTGTTCAATCACAGTTTAAATTTAATACTGTCAATAAATAAATACCTTTGGAAAGTCTTCTGATGTGTTTTAGGGATTTGCAGATTTCTCTTTTCAAATAAATTGACAGAGAATTTTATATCTCTACTTCATATGGTAAAGCATTTCCTCCAGCATTTAAAGTTTTCAAGAATGTATATTTCTATTGTTCTTCTTTATTGGGAGCTTAGCCAAGAAGGATTGGAATTTTAAAGAATTATAATGGTAACTTTAGGATCTTAAAAAATTTATCTCATTCATATGGTGAAAATATCTTTCAGGTAAGCCATCCAATGGATAAAATTTTTCTTGCAAAGTGAGCCAAATGAGATTTTTTTGTGTGGAATAGATAAAATTTCTGTTCCTGGTTTGAACCATCACTATAAGCCTTATGTTGGGAGCCACTGAACTTCCATGTGGTAAAGTATACTATTCTCCTATTTTTAAATGTTTAAATTTGGGGGGATTACTATAGATTTTTAATAATTTTTATTGTTATTCTCTTACAGTTGTCCAAATTTTTTTCTTCGCCCTCCTCTGCCCATCCCACTCCCCATTCACACATTCAATTCCCACACTATTGTCCATGTTCTTGCATCATTCATTTAAAAAATATTTAAAAATGCAGAAATTTCAAGATATATTGACAATATTTATGGCTCTTAAAAAAACTTCTTTCAGGCATATTGCAAAAGTTTTTGTTGCTAGTTCACATCTCTGTAAAAAGCAGTGAGTGACAATGATAAAAGGAGGTTCCTTTTTTTTTAACTGAAGTAGCACAAACAGATGCATTATCCATCATTGGGGAAGCTCCATCTGTGCAAAGAGTATGATGCTTTTTTTTTCCTGTCAAATATTTGTCTGGCAAAACAACTTTTTACCATTCCAAAACATAAACAGCTTTTGCAGTATCCAAAAGGGACTCACAAAATAAGATTCCTTTTTCAGAAAGTGTCAGTATGTGCACCATTAGCAAAACCAATCTGTTGGCTACATTAAGAAATGTCTATAGCTCCATCTAGTAACATACTCAGTAGGAATATGGAAGCTGTCAATTCCTTGATGATTTGTTTTAAGAATCTAGAGGAGGGAATTTCAGGGGAGAATGGGAAGGGTTTACAGTAACAAATATAAAGGTCACATGGACAAAAACTAGGAGGGTGGAAATGGGAGGGAGGTGGGGAAGGATGGGTAGGTGGGCTGGAATGGGAGTAAAGGGCAGAAAACTATACTTGAACAATGATTAAAATAAAAATTAAAAAAAGAACCTATCACATTCTTTCCCTTTCATCCACAAACTATTTTGCTCTCTTCCAGTTTGTGTGACTTTATGAAGCCTCTGTAATAGTGTGAGAAGCTTATACTGAGCAATCTCATGGAAGGTCTAATGACTACTATAATTTTAAAGTAATAATGAACATATGTGATATTTCAAAACTAAAATAAATTGAAAAATATAGCTCATTTTTTATTGGTGACAATATCATAGGTACTACCAAAGATACTGTAGGTTGTTTCCTACATTCATGAGAAAGGAAAGCTCCTCTGGTTATAATGTATCCATAGGTCTGTTGGGGACATGTAGATCCCAGCTTAAGAAATCCTGATAAAGAGGTTTATCAATGAACAGAACTATTAGAATTATACCTATTTTATACATAGCATCTCCTTTGAATTTTCTACATGTGAATTATGCATTTTGCATTATTCATATGACTTTTCTCAATTTTACTGGTGTGCTTCAGTCTAGAATTATTTTTTATGTCTTATTTTATTTTTTCTAGTTTTATTTAATCTTAATCTAAGATAAGAGGAAAGGGAACATTTAAGCTTCCCTAATAAGTGCAGAGAGCCCCAAATAAGATGAACCTAAAAAGGCCCACACCAATACACATCATAACTAAAATACCAAAAGTCAAAGTCAAAGAAAGAATTTTAAAAGCAGCAAGAGAAAGACAGTTATTTAACTCCTAGGGAGCTTTCATAAGATTATCAGCTGATTTCTCAATGAAAACTTTGCAGGCCAAAATGGATTGGCATGAAATATTCAAAGTGATGAAAAGCAAGGACCTACAACCAAGATTATTCTACCCAGCAAAGCTATCATTTAGAATCAAAGGGAAGATAAAGTGCTTCCCAGACAAAAAAAGCTAAATAAGTTAATCACCACCAAACCAGCAATATATAAAATATTAAAGGGTCTTCTTTATGAAGAAGAAATGGAGATAAAAATATAAATAATAAAATGACAATTCACACATTTATCAACAATTACTTTAAATGCAAATGGATTAAATGCTTCAATCAAAATGCATACTGTGGCTGAATGGATTACAAAACAAGACTCTTACCTATGTTGTCCACAAGAGACCTCAGATGAAAATGCACACAGATTGAAAGTAAATGAATGATAAAAGATATTTCATAATAGTGGAAATAGGAAAAGCTGTGGTAGCAATATTTGTATGAGACAGAACACACTTTAAAAGAAAGTCTATAATAAGAAACAAGGAAGGACCCAGCAATTCCAGTTCAGGGTACTTATCCAAAGAAATCCAAAACACTAATTCAAAAAGACATATACATCAATACATTTATTGTAGCATTATTTACAATAGCCAACATATGAGAGGAAACTAAGTACCCATCAATAGGTGAATGGATAAAGAAGTGGTGTATATACAGAATGAAATATATGATTCAGCAATATAAAGAATGAAATCTTGCTATCTACAACATCATGGATGGACAGAGAGGATACTGTGCTGAGTGAAATAAAAAGGCAGAGGAAGACAAATTCCAGATGATTTCACATATATGTGAAATCTAAAAAACAAAATAAATGAACAAGTGGAACAGAAACAGACTCATCAATTCAGAGAACAATTTGATGTTTGCAAGATGGGAGAGGTTTGGGGGAATAGGTGAAAAATGTGAAGGGATTAAGGAGTGTGAATTGGTAGTTAATATAGTCAAATAATGGTCATGGTGATGTAAAATACAGCTAAGGGACATAGTCAATAATATTACAATAACTACATGGTGTCAGATGGGTACTAAATTTATCAGGGAAATCACTTCTTAAGTTATGTAAATGTCTAATCATTGAGTAGTATACCTGCAATTAATATCTTCTTTTGTGTCAACTGAAATTGAAAAATAAAATGTCTTTTAAAGAATTTTTTAAAAGGTTCCCTCAGCAACCAAGATGGGGGCATAGGTGGACACACTGTGTTTCCTCGCACAACCAAAATTAAGGACAACAAAAATATAGAAACAAAAAAACAACCAGAACAGACAGAAAATTGAACTGTACAGAAGTCTGACAACCATTCATCCAGACCAGTAAGAGGGGCAGAGTCGGAAGCCGGTAGAGAGGGGTCTCAGCATAAAAAACTGGTAGCAGGCAGACCCAGTCGTGCAGAGTGCAGGCCAAAGTTGGCAGACCCCAGTAATGCAGGTGGCAGCCAGCAGACCCTGGTGGCAGACCCCAGGTGTAGGGAGGCAATGAGCAGACCCAGTGAGGCGTGCAACACAGTTGGCTGTCCACAGTCACACATTCACATGCAGATAAACCAGGTAAAAATGGGCAGTGAGACAGACCATGCAACCCTGGGCCCCAGCCCCTGGAAATAAAGCCTAAACGCACTGATTGAAAACTCTTATGGATGTTGAAGTGCTGGGAGAGATTCCTAGCCTCACAAGAGAGTAGGTTGGAGAGACACACAGGGTCCTATAATGTACACAAGCCTGCCTGCCTGGGAACCAGCACCAGAAGGGCCCAATTTCCTTGTGGGAAGCAGCAGAGGGAACTGAAATCCCAGAGAGAGAGCAAAGGAAGTGCCATTGTTCCCCCTCAGACCCCAACCCTACATACGGCATCACAACCCAGCGACTGGGTTGCCCAACCCTTGTGAACATCTAACTCTCCACCCCTCAGACATAACAGGCGTGACCAGACCCCCCCACCAAAAAAATGGCTCAAACGGAAGAACAAGTCAAAGCTCCAGAGCCAATACTTTTAAGTGACCAAGAGATAGCCAACCTATCAGATGCACAGTTCAAAACACTGATCAGGATGCTCACAGAATTGGTTGATTTTGGTCACAAATTAGATGAAAAAATGAAGGCTACACTAAGGGAGATGAAGAAAAATGTACAGGGAACCAATAGTGATGGAAAGAAAACTGTGTCTCAAATCAATGGAGTGGGCAAGAAGGAAGAAAAAAACATACAATAAGAAAAAAATGAAGAAATAAGAATTCAAAAAACATGAGGAGAGGTTTAGGAACCTCCAGGACATATTTAAACGTTCCAACATCTGAATCATAGGGGTACTAGAAGGAAAGGAGGAAGAGCAACAAGTGGAAAAGTTATTTGAACAAATAATAAAGGAGAACTTCCCCAATCTGGCAAAGGAAATAGACTTCCAGGAAGCCCAGAAAGCTCAGAGAATCCCAAAGAAGTTGGACCCAAGGAGGAACACGCTAAGGCACATCACAATTACATTACCCAAGATTAAAATGAAGGAGAGAATTCTAGAAGCAGCAAGAGATAAGGGGACAGTCACCTACAAAGGAGTTCCCATCAGACTGTCAGCTGATTTCTCAAAACAGACCTTGCAGGCAAGAAGGGACTGGAAAGAAGTATTCCAAGTCATGAAAGGCAAGGACCTACATCCAAGATTGCTCTGTCCAGCAAAGCTATCATTTAGAATGGAAGGGCAGATAAAGTGCTTCTCAGATAAGGTCAAGTAAAAGGAGTTCATCAACACCAAGTCCTTATTACATGAAATGTTAAAGGGACTTATCTAAGAAAAAGAGGATAAGAAATATGAACAGTAAAAAGACAGCAAACTCACCGTTATTAACAACCACTCCTAAAACAAAAGCAAACTAAGCAAACAAATAGAACAGAACAGAACCACAGAAATGGAGATCACATGGAGGGTTAGCAACAGGGGAGTGGGAGGAGGAGAGAGGGGGGAAAGGTACAGAAAAAAGTAGCATAGATTGTAGGTAGAAAATAGACAGGGGGAGGATAAGAATAGTATGGGAAATATAGAAGCTAAGGAACTTATGACACATGGACATGAACTAAATGGGGAAATGTGGGTGAGAGGGGGTGGGCAGGGTGGAGGGGAGTGAAGGGGGAAATGGGACAACTATAATAGCATAATCAATAAAATATATTTTTAACATATTTTTTAAGATTTTTTATTTATTTATTTTTAGAGAAGGGAAGGGAGGGAGAAAGAGAGAGAGAAATATCAGTGTGTGGTTGCTTCTTACATGGCTCCCATTAGGGACTTGGCCTGCAACCCAGGCATATGCCCTGACTGGGTATCGAACCTGCGATGCTTTGGTTCACAGCCCGTGCTCAATCCACTGAGTTACACCAGCCAGGGCTTCAATAAAATATATTTTTTTAAAAAGGTTCCTTCATATAATCACGCTTAGCTTCTTTTGAAAGATATATTTGAATTCAAGGACACAATGACCTCACAGGCCTGTGATGAAATGTGTGAATTAGACAAATGATGAGATTGGGATTGGCAAAAGAAGAAGAAGGGTCAAATGAAAACACTTGATTTTTCAAAGGGAATAGGATGTAAAATTATAATTATGGAAAATTATACAATCCTTTTCAATTTCTTCCTAATATAACTATATCCTATTGTTTTTGCTGTGTTCCATTTTGAGAATATAGAAGTTGTCTAATTTCCAATGCCAATAGGACATATTTTAAATTCAAAAACTTCTTGTACAAGCACTTTAACTTTGATAAATTCTTTTTCTCACCTGTAATATGGAAGTAATAACAATACCTGCCTCATAGGGTTATTACGATGATTATGTGACAGAATTACTATTATGTAAAATTCAAAACCTGAGTGGAACTTAGTACAATAAAAATAAATCTTAGTCAATAAATCTTATCATTCATGGGCATCATCAAAATTCTTTTTTTATAGTTACAATTTAAAACACAAAATATTTTAAGCAGCTAGCACAATGAAATTTGTATTTTAGAAAAATACATGTGGCAACAAGACTAGTGACAGCTTTTGGTAATGCATATTTTTTCTTATTTTTCATGTCATTATATTAGTAATGCATGTCATAGTTTTAGCCTATGAAAAAATGGTATTGTGCCAACTGCCTCAGAAATCATTGCTATTACCAGCCTGTCTGAATGAAGGTGAAGATGACTTTGGAGTAAGGAGACTTCTGGGAAGAAAATCAGAGGAACTTCTTCATCATTAGAAAGGACATCACAACATGTATAAATATATCTAGCTTTCAGGCATCAATAACAAAATGATGTGTTTACTTATGACACATTAGTTGAATATTTATTATATATTAGGAACTCATAGGTTATTTGGATACATTGGTCAAAAAATAAAGTAACACAAAGCCTCTTACATTCATGGACAATCTAGTAAGGCAGAGGAAGATGTACAATGAACCATCAATTGATAAATAAATCAATGGTGTGCTATACTGGAAGGAAATAAAAGATATGGGGAAAGTAGTAAAGCAGAATTAAAGAAATAAGACATTTGGATGAGGACAGATTTATAATTATACGTAAAGGGCTACAATATGTAGACCTCATTTGGGCAATAACATTCGGGCAGACTTGAGGGAGTTAAAGAAGTCAATCCCATTTGTAGAAGAACATTCTAAGAAGAATAGATAGTACAAACTTCGTACGTTTTTAATGTACCTATTATGCTGTAGATGATGTAAGGATTCCAATAAGGCTGAAGCAAAGTAATTGAAGGATAACCAGTAGAAAATTAGGTCAAAAAAGAGACATGAGTGTGGGGTTAAATCACTTAAAGCTTTCAAGTTAATGGAAAGATTTTGACTTTTATTCTAAATTGAAGTGATATGAGAGGAATTATATTTTAAGACACTATTTTCACTGAAGTGTTCAGAATCTATTACAGAGAAACAAGGACAGAGGCGAAAAAATTTAAAGTAAGTGATATTAACAGACTGGCCTATGGTGTAGTAGTGGAGGTGTTGAGAAATGATCAGCTTCTGCATATGTGTCAAAGCTTAAATAGATAGGCCTTGTTGATGGATTGAATAAAGTCTGAAAAAAGTAAGGTGTTCAGGATACATCTGAGATTCTGAACCTGAGCAATTGAGAGTTTAGATTGACCACTGAACCAAGATTCTGAGGGCCCCAGGAACTACAGGTTTGTGAACTTCAATCTTAGACATGTTGCCTTTGAGATACCAGTTGGATTTCCAAGTGGAAATATTAGTAAGTAGTTGGGTACAACATTCTAAAGTTTATAAAAGGTGTCTTAGCTGGAAATACAAATGTAGAAGTTATCAGCTTAGAAGAAAAATTTAAAGTCATGAAGTTGGATAAGATAATAGAAGACTGCAGATGAAGAAGGAAAGGGGAACTAGAAGTAAGCCATGGGTAACTCTAACATTAAGAGGTCAAGCAGAGAGGATGAATCCACAAAAGGTTCAAAAGTAATAGCATAAGGAAAATTAGTAGAATGTAGTATCATGGAAGCTTAATGAAAAATCTTATTAGGAGTCAGAAGTGATTAAATCACATGCTGATTGAGAAGTGTCCATATCAGCAACACAGAAATGTTTGGTGGAGTTCAGAGAAATGAAAGCTTCAGTATCCTTTGGGTATAATCCCAGTAGTGTGATTGCTGGGTCAAAAGGCAGTTCCATTTTTAGTTTTCTGAGGAAATTCCATACTGTTTTCCACAGTGGCTGTACCAGTCTGCATTCCCACCAACAGTGTACAGGTTGCCTTTTCTCCACAACCTCTCCAATACTTGTTGTTTGTTGATGTGTTTATGATGGCCATTCTGACTGGTGTGAAGTCATATCTCATTGTGGGTTTAATTTGCATCTCTCTGATGGCTATTCAAAAGAACCCATGCACCCCAATGTTCATAGCATCACAATTTACAATAGCCAAGTGCAGGAAGCAACCTAAGTGCCCATCAGTAAATGAGTGGATCAGACAACAGTGGTACATTTACACAATGGAACACTACACAGTAGAAAGAAAGAAGGAACTCCTGTCCTCTGCGACAGCATGGATAGAACTGGAGAGCATTATGCTAAGTGAAATAAGCCAGGCAGTGGAAGACAAATACCATATGATCTTGCCTTTAAGTGGAATCTAATCAACAAAACAAACAAGCGAGCAAAATAGAAACAGGGACATTGAATTACAGAACAAACTGACAGTAAACAAACAGTATCCCAGACAGGGGATAATGAGGGGAAGGGGGAAATGGTTTTCAAGAACAACTATAAAGGACACATGGACAAAACCAAAAGGGTTTGGAAGCAGGGGAGAGAGGTGGGGATGGCTGAAGTTGTGGGGGGAGGGAATGGTGAGTGATAAAAGCAGACAACTGTACTTGAACAACAATAAAATAATTTTTAAAAATAAAGAAAAAATTAAAATGGAATCTTTTTCCTTTTTTAAGAAAAATGAAAGTTTAATGGCAGTAAATTTAAGAGAAAATTTCAAAAGGGATAATCTGTTATACTACGTTCAGTCAACTGTTGCAAGGAATATTGCCAGCAGGGGACAAAAGTAGATTTTTTTTGTCTTGGCTGGTGTGGCCCAGTGGATTCAGTGACAGCCTGTGAACCAAAGGTTTGTCAATTCAATTCCCAGTCAGGGTATATGCCTGGGTTGAGGCCCAGGTCCCCACTAGGGGGTGCTTAAGAGGCACTGATGTTGCTCTCCTTCTTTTTCTCCCTACTTTCCCCTCTCTCTAAAAATAAATAAACAAAATCTTTTTTAAAAGAGTAGATTTTTCATTGTTGTTAAGATGGGACAAATAAAAATATGCTGGTATTCAGATTAGAATAATCAGGTAGAAATTGATTGATGATGGAGGAAAAAGGTAAGAATTATTGAGATGGTATTCTTGAGTAGGAAAGAAGTGGGACTTAGTGCATTGGTGGAGGGATTTAGATAAGCACGCAGAGAGCTCATCTGTGGAACAAGGCGTATATGGGCATTGATTGGTGAATATAAGAGGTAGCGAGGATCTGGAAATTTTTAAAAATATTTTTTACTTTGGAAATTTTGAAATATGAGTATGTATATAAAGTAAATAAATATTATAATAAAATTTATCTACCATCAATGTTTCAAAATGTAGCATTATTTTGTCAATCACTTTTCATAAAATAAACAATATTACTTGTTGAACTACTGTAATTCAAATATCAGGTATCATATTATTTCACTGATAAAATCTTTAGTATTTATTTTCAATAAGACTTGTTCTTTTAACATAACTACCATATTACTATCAAGAAATATAACAACATTAAGAATAATCTTAGGATAATGTCTAATTCCCAGTCCATGTTCACATTTCACCAATTGTCTCAAAACTTTTGACATGTTATTGATTATGCTATTAGACTAGTCCTGATTCCCCCCTCACCCACCTCCACCCAGCACCCCCCACTCCCTCAGGTAATCCCTCCACCATGGGTCATGTGTATAAGTTCTTTGGCTTCTCCATTCCTTATACTGTACTTACATCTCCATGGCTATTTTGTAACTACCTATTTGTATTTCTTACTCCCCTCACCTCTTCACTCATTCCCCCACAACCCCCTCCCACCTGGCAACCATCAAAATATTCTCCCTATCTGGAATTCTGTCCCTGTTCTTCTTGTTTTCTTAGTTTGTTTTTTAGATTCAATTGTTTATAGGTATGCATTTATTGCCATTTTATCCTTCATAGTTTTGATCTTTTTTTCTTAAATAAGTTTCTTTACCATTTTATATAATCATGGTTTGGTGATGACGAAGTCCTTTAGTTTTCTCTTGTCTTGGAAGTTCTTTATCTGCCCTTCAGTTTTAAATGATAGCTTTGCTGGGTAGAGCAATCTTGGCTGTAGGTCCCTGCTTTTCATGACTTTGAATATTTTTCACCAATCCCTTCAAGGCTGCAAAGTTTCTTTGACAAATCAGGTGACCGTCTTATGGGAACTCCCCTGCAGGTACTACTTTTTTTCTTGCTGCTTTTAAGATTATTTCTTTATCTTTAAACGTTGGCATTTTGATTATGATGTGTCTTGGAGTGGTCCTCTTTGCATTCATCTTGTTTGGGACTCTCTGTGCTTCCTGGATTTGTTTATCTATTTCCTTCACCAAATTAGAGAAGTTTTGTTTCACAATTTTTTTCAAATTGATTTCCAATTTCTTGCTCCTTCTCTTCTCCTTCTGGCACCCCTATGATGTGAATATTGGATCTCTTGAAATTGTCCCAGAGGTTGCTTATATTATCTTCATATTTTTGGATCATTTTTTCTTCTTCTTGTTCTGCATGGTTGTTTTTTGCTTCTTTATGTCCCAAATCATTGATTCCATTCTCAGCTTCATCCACTCTCCTGTTGTTTCCCTGTAAATTGTTCTTTATTTCACCTAGTTTAGGCTTTGTTTCTGACAGGATCTTTTTTATGCTGACGAGGTCTTCAATAAATTCCTTGAGTCTCCTTACAACCAATGTTTTGAACTCTGCATTTGGTAGATTACTTATATGCATTTGATTATTTCTTTTTCTGGAGTTTGATCTGTTCTTTCATTTGGGTCATGTTTCCTTGTCTTTTCATTTTGGCAACCTCCTTGTGTTTGTTTTTATGTATCAGGTGGAGCTGCTTTGACTCTGTGTCTTGGTAGTGTGGCCTAATGTAGTAGGTGTCCTGTAGGGTCCAGTGTCACAGTGTTTTTATCACCTAAACTGGGTACTTGAGGTGCACTATTTGTGTAGGCTGAGTACACCCCCTCTTGTATTTGAGGCTTGGTTGCTGTTGGCAGATCAATGGGAGGGATTTACCCAGGCTGCAAGGACTAGCTCTGACCACTGACCACCAGCCTCTGCCCTCTGTGGAGGATCAGCCATGCAGGGATAGGGTGGGGGTGCTCTAACATGATCAGTAGCTGTCTACTTGGTGCACTGGCCCTTGGGTTTTCCAGGTAGTGTAGGCCAAGGTCACTTCCCACCTGTGTTTTTCCTGGGATCACCCTGCCCCAACTATAAAGGAACCTGAGATGGCTGCTACTTGTGCTGGGCTTGGAGACTCCCAGGCAAAGCCAAGCTGTGAATCTAACCTAGCACCGGCCTGGTGGCACAATGAAGCCAGTTGTTGCTTGTTTGATAGGATTTAGGAAGTTGTGAAGCATGAGCCAAGACCAGCCATTTATACACAAAAGCAGCTTATGCCGTCCTCTAATTTGTGTGTGATGGACTCCCTAAGGATCTCCAAGGCAGGGCAAATAATGTTAGCTAGGTTGATGGAGTCTAGGACAGGGGTGTCAAACTCATTTTCACCGGGGGCCACATTAGTCTCTCTGTTGCCTTCAAAGAGCTGAATGTAATTTTAGGACTGTATAAATGTAACTACTCCTTAATAGTTAAGCGAGAGCTTGATGCTGCTGCCAGGTAGAAACAAGGTGCCAGGCCAGATAAAACAAGGTGGAGGGCCAGATTCTGCCAGCAGGCCTTGTGTTTGCAACCTGTGGTCTAGGATATGGCACCAGCTGGCTGGCTCTGTTGGGGGAGGGTTTAGAAATGGGATAATGGCCTCTGTTTGCCTTGATGTCAGACTCTTCTGTTTCTCACTGTATACCACTGGTGCCTTTCAAGATGCTACCCCAGTGCTGGAGCTCAGTAGGAGTGAGTCTGAGTAGGTAAGTCTATGTGTGGTTTCTTTAAGAACTGCTTGGTGCTCCAGAAGTTTCTTCTAATGATTTAAACCCTACTAGTTTTTTGCAGCTAGAAGTTGTGAGGATTTATCTTCTTGGCACTGGAACTCTGCACTGGGGGGCCTGGTGTGGGGCTAGAACTCCTCACTCCTGAGATATTCCTCCTGAACTTTTATCTACCACACATGGGTGTGGGACCAGCCCACTCTGCATATGTGCCCCTCCTACCAGTCTGGAGGATGTGATTTCTTTAATTCCATAGTTGTCAGACTTCCATTCAACTCTATTCCTGACAGCTCAGAGTGATGATTGTTCTATATTTTAGTTGTAATTTTGATATGGTTATGCAAATATGTGAGCCATGTCTGCCTATGCCACCATGTTAACCAGAAGTTCTTTATTGCTTCTTAATTTGGGATCATATTTTGGAAAACTACCATATTTCTTGGTTATAAATGAATTCTTCCATGTTTTTCCTAATATTTGTATAATTTCTTGATTTACTTTCAAATCTCTGATCCATTTGAAATTTATGTTGTTGCGTGATATTAAAAATTTATCCAGGTTTACATTGTTGTATTTGACTTTCCAGTTTGCTAAGCATCACTTATTAAAATATCCCTCTTTATTCACTGATTAAGAATTTTGTCTTCATTATTCATTGAATTTCTATGTGTGGTGGGACTTTTGGGGGGATTTTAATAATTCTGTTTCATTAGTCTGTTGAAAGTAGTAATTCTATACAAGTAGTAATAACATGTTATTTTAAAAGAAGCTTTTAATATGTTCTAAGGTCTATTATGGTTAGCCCACATTCATCGTTCCTCTTTATCACAGTTTTATATGTTTTCTTCTCATTCATTTTATTAAATAAACTTCATAATGAATTGTCTATCAGTTGATATCTTTAATCATGATCATGTGAAAATATAATTCTCTTCTGATTAATTCAATTACCTAAGTAAAATAAGAGATCAACAGAATAAAGACTGGAGAGGACTTATTGGAATATGAACAGACAAAAGAAGTGAATAGTTATAGGATAAAGAACTGTAGCACTGGGTGATGTGGCTCAGGGGATTGAATACTGGCCTGTGAACCAAAGGGTCACTAGTTCTATTCCCAGTAAGGGCACATGCTGTGTTGCAGGCCATGTCCTCAGCAGGGAAAGTGTGAGAGGCAACCACACATTAATGTTTCTCTCTCTTTCTTTCTCCTTCCCTTGCCTTCTGTCTAAAAATAAATAAATAAAATCTTTTTTAAATAAAGAACTTTAATATATGGCAGCATTAAAAACACCTTTGAGGTTTACGGCCTTGAAAATATAAGGACATCAGTCTGTCGAATTGTGTGTTTTTCTCCAGGCACGTTCAGCTGCATGGTTGCAAATGTGCAGTAAACAGATATTTGGATTTTGTTTGGTCAATTGAGTTTATGAAAGGTAATGATGGGAAGGAAGATAAATGTGGATAAAAATGAAGATTTAGCCCTGGCTGGTGTGGCTCAGTAGATTTAGTGCTGGCTTGTGAACCAAAGGGTAACAAGTTCAAGTCCCAGTCAGGGCACATGCCTGGGTTGTGGACCAGGTCCCCAGTGGAGGACCTGGTCCACACACACTGATGTTTTTCTGCCTCTCTCTCTCACTTCCCCTCTCTCTAAAAATAAATAAATAAAATCTAAACAAGTAAAGATTTAATAATTAACCATGAAATTTAATTTTGCAAAGAAATTGACAATATATCAAAGGCATGAAGGGCAGATCAAAGGATTTTAGGTTATTGCTGATTGTTAGGTTTAGTGTATTAAAGGAAATTAGCCTATGGTATCACTATGAACTTTAATAAATGAAAATATGTATATTTTATTTAGCACTTACTGTCTTCCAAACAGTGTTAGTTGCTGTAGATTTATTTTTTTAGTCTGTAGTTATGTGCTATTATAACAATAAACAATCTGAAAAGAATATTATGAAAACAAATCCACTTACAATAACATCAAAAAGATTAAAATACTTAAGTATTAACCAAAGAGGTGAAGATTTTTGCAGTGAAAACTACAAAACATTGCAGAAAAAATCAAAGAAGATATAAATAAATGAAAATACATTCTATGTTTATGGATTTAAAGACCTAATACTTACAATACTTCCCAAAGTAATCTACAGATGCAATGCGATCCCTATCAAAATGCCAATTATGTTTTTGGCAAAAATAAAAAAATATTTTAAAATTCATATGAAATGTCAAAGGATGTAAAATACATAAAACAATCTTGAAAAAGAAGGGCAAAATGGGAAGACTCATATTTCCTGATTTCAAACTTACTGAAAAACCATAATAATCAAAACAGTATGTTTCTGGCATAAAGACAGATACACAGACTAAAGGAATATAATAGATAGAACATAAATAAGTATATGCACAAATAATTTTTAATAAGGGTGCCAAAACTTTCAATGGAAAAATGCCAGTCTTTTCTACAAATGGTGCTCAGAAAACTAGGTACTGACACACAAAAGAATAAGGTTGGGGTTTACCCTAACGCTGTATACAAAAATTAGCTAAAAATTGATCAAAGACTAAAGCTAAGTGCTAAAACTATAAAACTCTTAAAAAATACGGACAAATCTTCATGACATTGATATTCATGATAATTTATTACATATGACACTGTAATGATAGGTAAAAAATAAATTAAACTAATAAAAATTTTAAATTTTTACCTACGAACAGACATAATCAACAGCATAGAAAGACAACCCAGAGAGTGTGAGAAATATTTGCAAACCACATATTTTCTATGGGATTAATGTCAAGAATATATAAAGAACTCCAAACACTTAAGAACAACAAAACAAACAACTTGCTTTTAAAATGAGCAAAGAATTCATGTAGTCCTTTCTCCAAAGTAATACAAATAGTCAATAAGAATATAAAAAGATGTTCAACATCACAAATAATCAGAGAAATGCAATTCAAAGTTAAAATGTGATACCATTGCACACTCATTAAGGTGGTTACTATTTTAAAAAATCATAAAGTAGCAAGTGTTGGTGATCATGTGGAAAAAACAGAACCCTATTGGTGAGAATGTAAAATGGTTCAGCTTTTATGAAAAATAGAATGGCAGTGTCTCAAAAAATAAGAATATAATTGCCATTTGATCTAGAGTTCTACATTTGGATATGTGCCCAAAAGAATTTACAGCATGGTCTCAAAGACACATCCGTACAGCCATGTAAATGGAAACATTATTCACAAATGCCAAAAGATCAAAACAACCCAAATATGTATCAATAGAATGGCAAAATATGGGACATACATATAATGGAGTATTTAATCAGTGTTAAAAAAAAGAAGATCCTGACTGATACTACAATGTGGAAAATCTTTTAGATATTTTTCTAAGTGAAATAAGGCAGTCACAAAAAGAGAAATTGTGTGTAATTCCACTCACATGGGGTACATAGAGTGGTCAAATTCATAAAGATAGAATATAAAGCAGTGGTTGCCAGGGGCTGGGGAAAAACATTGGTGAATTATTATTTAATGGACACAGTATTTCAGTTTTGTAAGATGAGATTCTAGAGATGGATGTTGGTGATACTTGCATTAACAATATGAATGCACTTAATGCCACTGAACTGTACACTTAAAATGGTTAAGATGTATTTCCCCATATTTTTCCTATTGTAAATAATGCTACAACCAAAAAAGGGGCTAATGTATTTTTTCACATTAGTATTTTCATATTCATAATACCTGCAAGTGGAATAACTGGATCCTTTGGTAAGTTCTACTCTTTTTTAACCTTTTTAATTAACATATATATTAAGATATAATTCACATACAATTCAATGACATTTAACATAGTCACATAGTTATAAAATCATTAGCACAACCAATTTTAGAACATTTTCATGATCCCCAAAAGAAGCACTGTACCTTTAAAATCACCCCCACATTCCTCCTATCCCTTCTATCCACTCTTCCCTAAGCAACTACTAGTCTAATTTCTGTTTCTCTATAGATTTGTCTATTCTGGACATTTCATATAAATGGAATTATGCAAAATATGGTATTTTGTTACTGGATTTCCACTTAGCATAAGGTTTTAAAGGTGTATGCATTGTTTTAGCCAACCTTAGTTTTTTCTACAAACTTGATTTTTAGAGGGACTTGTTATGTGCAAGGGGCAAGTTGTGTACATTTGCACTAGCAATTATGCAACAGGTAGTAAGCTTGGCTTTTTGGATGGCACTGGATTTAAGTCTTTCCTGTGTATGTGTAAAATGAGAAGGCTAGCTAGTCTAATTCTCGAGTAAATTACTAGGTCCTAGGAGAAGAAACACTGACACCTCTTGTCACCTTGGCAAACACAGTGCTTAAATAATAGATTAGAACATAAGACAAAATAATTTATGTAAAGTGCAGCATAGGAAATATAGTCAATGATGCTGTAATAACTATGTATGGTGCCAGCTGGGTACTGGAAATATCAGGAGAAACACTTTATAAAGTATATGATTTTCTAACCAGTATGCTGCACCTCTGAAACTACTACAAAATAATAGTGAATGTAAACTGTAAAGGGGAAGGCTGAGTAACAGGGGAAAGTAGGGGAAGGATCTAGTCAAGGAACATGTATGAAGGACCTATTGATATGGACAACAGGGTGGGGATTGACTGCAGGAATGGGGATGGACAGAGCAAGGGAGATCAGGGGGAGAAAATATGGACAACAGTAATTAAACAATAATAATCAAAACAATTTTAATTTAAAAAAGGAAAAATATAAGGTAAGTTCTATGCTTAATTTTATACCGAGTCACTATATTGCTTTCATAGGGGCTGTACCAATTTAAATTTCTAGCAACAGTGTATAGGTCTTCCCTTTTCTTCACATCCTCTCCAACATTAGTTACTTCTTGTATTTTTTAATAGCCATTCTAATAAGTGTGAGCAGGTATCTCATTGTGGCTTTGATTTACATATCCCTAAAAATTAGTGATATCAAACATCTTTTCTTGTGTTTGTTGGCCATCTGTATGTCTTTTGTTGAAAAATGTTTATTCAAATTTTTCTTTCCATTTTTTAAAAATTGTGTTATTTGATTTCTTGTTGTTCAGTTGATTTTTATATGTTTTTGGATATTAAAATCTTTAGAGATGTGTGATTTGCAAATATATTCTCCAATTCAGTAGGTTGCCTTGTCATTTTAATGATGGCTTTCTTTCCTGCATGAAAGGCATTTATGTATGTATGTTTGTATATATGTATGTATTTATTTTAGTTTGATGCAATTCCGTTTAGTTTTGATTTTGTTTCCTTTGAGTTTGGAGTCAGGCCCACAAAAACATTCTTGAAAATGATGTCAAGGATTTTATGGCCTATATTTTCTTCTAGAAATTTTACAATTCTATGTTTTACAATTATTGATGTATTTGATCCATTTTGAGTTAATTTTTGTGTATGCTGTAAGATACTGGTCTAGTTCCATTATTTACAATAGCCAAGATATGGAAAAAACTAAGTGTCCACTGACAGATGAATGGATAAATAAGATGAGTTATGTAGGAATATGGAATATCACTCAGCCATAAAAAATAATGAAACTTTGCTATTTGTGATAACATGGACAGATCTTGAGGTTTAATGCTAAGTAAAATAATTAGAATGAGAAAGACAAATACCATGTGATTTCACTCATATGGGATCTAAAAAGAAACAAGTAGAACAAAAACAAACTCATACATACAGAAAATAGATCAGTGATTACCAAAGGATAAAGGAGGCTTGGGTAGCAGAAAGAAGGTAAAGAAGTAAACTGTATAGTAATTGATAGTAATTAGACTTTTGGGGTTGATCACTTTGTAGTATACACAGATGTTGAAAAGAGAAACTCATCAAATTGTACACATTAAAAGTGGTAAAGATGGAAGGTTTGACTTTGGGTAGTGGGCACAAAATGCAATATACAGATGATGTATCATAGAATTGTAAACTTAAAAACTTTTTAGTGACTACTGTAACCCCAATAAATTTAATTAAAAATGAAAACAATTGTTTAGATGGTAAATTTTATGTGTATTTTACCACAATATTTTTAAGAATGAAATATCAATTTTCTGTATATGTGTTTCTCTATTTCTGGGTTCTCTTTTTATGTTATATTAACCTGTCTAAATGTTCTGTCTTGAGTTCCGGCCAAGATGGAGGCATAGGCAGTCGCACTGTGCTTCCTCGCGCAACCAAGACTGAAGACAACAAAGATTGAGAAACAATTAACAACCAGAACAGAGAGAAATTAATTGAACAGAAGTCGGGCTCCAGTACATCCAGACCGGTAAGGAGCGGCGGAGTCGGGAGGCCTGCGAAGTGGGGTCGAGGTGTCCTGGCGGGAAGAGGCGCTGGCTGGCAGGCGCGGGCGCGCAGGGCACAGACGGCAGCGGACGGACCGTTGGCGGACGCTGGGCGCGGAAGCGCGGAGGTGACCAGCAGACCCAGTGAGGGGTGCAGAGCAGCTGGCTGTCCACAGCCACACATTTGCGCACAAACTAAGTGAAAACGGGCAGCGCCGCCGCGTTTCAAAGCTTAAGAGCCCCGTCTGGGAACTGAGGCCGGGAGACTCTCCCAGCCTCACAGGAGACTTCTCGGGGAAGCCCACAGAGTCCGAGAAAGTACACCAGCCCACCGCCTGGGAGCCAGCACAGCAAGGGCCCAGTTTGCTTGTGGGAGGCAGTGGAGGGGACGGAAGTCCTAGAGAGAGCGGAGCAGGCGCCATTGTTCCCTCTCAGACCCCACCCCCACATACAACGTCACAACCCAGCGACTGGGGTGCCCTGCCCCGTGAACACCTAGGGCTCCGCCGCCCTTACGAAACAGCCGCATCCAAACCAAAGGAAAATTAAAAAGATGGCTCAAACATATTTGAAAGCCCCAGAACCAATTTTTTTAAGTGACCAAGAAATTGCCGAATTACCAGATGCACAGTTCAAAGCACTGTTGATCAGGAAGCTCACAGAATTGGTTGACTTTGGACATAAATTAGATGAACAAA